>PVJA010018129.1:0-40261 GCA_004027025.1 Myocastor coypus | reverse complement strand
AAGAGGAGGAGGAGGAGGAGGAGGAGGAGGAGGAGGAGGAGGAGGAAAAGGAGGAGGAGAAGGAGAAGGAGAAGGAGAAGGAGAAGAAGCCACCAGTGAGTCCCTCTAGAATGCTCATAACACAGCCGGCTCTAGTCTATCAAGAGTATGATTGTGTTTTATTATCATCATCCCAAACAATTCAATTTTTGGCAAATTGTGGGGAGGAAGGATCTTCAATGAAAAAGTATGATCTTTCATTCAAAAAATATATCTCTCTTAATTAGGAATAGATTTGACAAAACTTGGAGATAACAATCTAGGAATGGGTGGGCAAATCCTTTTGTATCCATTTTCACCTAAATTCTAGCTTGTTTCAGATATGTATATATACATAGTCATGATTCAACATTGCCTCCAGTTAATACTGACATCATACTGAAATTTTTATTAAAACTTTGTCTTTTGGACAATGAAGTAACCACTGCAGTCTGGTCATAGTGTTAATTTCCTCTTTTCCTCAATTCACATAATTTTCCTGGAGTTTGGGGGTTGAACCCGGGACTTCATCCACATGAGGCAAAAGTGTTAATCCTAAGCTGCACCCCCAGAAACTGTGGTGTTGGTTTGTAAAGTGCCTGCGCTACAATTTAACAGAGTAACAGAGCAGAGATATGCCACTATCTCTCATCTGTATACTAGAGAAAGTATAGCTACTGGCAGATACATCCTGTCATCCTCCACATAAAATCTGTTCCTAAATATAAGCTCTAAATCAGTGGACCCTACAGTAAAGGCATAAACCAAGGTTATACGGAAAAAATAAATGCATTCTTTTCCTGCCTTTCAAACGTCGGCTCCTATAAAAAAATTCCTAAAAATTTAATGCCAAATAGATTTTCATTTCAGTATAAATCCACTAGTTGACAATACAAAAAATACTAGCTAACTCTCACACACTTAAAACTCAAAATGATCTAGGGTCAAATCTCATTCTCCTCATAATCAAATGCAAGAAATTTATTCGAAGCAAGAGCAAAAGGAAGTCGAAATGGACATAAGAATAAGTTGAACGTTCTCCTATTCTGTCGTAATAATTCTCAGCCACGTGGGTTTTAAAAATAGACAGTTCAACGGAAGCGATTATTTCACAAGGTTTCCACCAAGTTGCCCCTGAGTAATTAGAAGTCCATTAATAACGACATGTTTTTATTTGTCCAGTAGAGGGCAGCGCTACATACGGAAACCGGACGTTACAAAGCTGGGTTCCTCCAGAGCTGGGAAATGAAAGACCCCGCTGCCAGGTGCCTGGAGCGGCCAGAGCTAAGTGCACGTGGACGGAGAGCTAGGAGCAAGGGACACCAACACGTAGAGACTGCACACCAGGGCGGTGCGGGCAGCGCAGCATCGGGAGACGGGAATTGCAGAGGTATTTCCAAACAGCAATTCAAAAACAGAGTCAGATATTTGTCCTGCAGAACTCATATTCAAAAACCATTAGAAAATGATAAATTATCTCGTTTTGTCTTATTTTATTTGTGCTGACTAGAAATAAAGGGACAGGTATTGAGGATGAGTCTATGTGAGGCCTCATGATGGGGGACATATGGCCTTGGGTTGTTGGGAACTTTATAGTTGACTCCGTAGAGTGATGGACTCGCTCTCTGAATCTGCAGCTCAAATCTGTGAGCCAGTGTTAGTTCACCGTATAACACAGGATGGCCTCAATATGCTAACACTAAAATAACTAAGGGACTGTAATAATGGACCTTCTCCTCAGAGATGTTAACATAGTAACCGAACCAATCTTCTACAGTGTTTGAATATCTTGTTTAATATTTGAATATCTTACGTTAAAAATTCTGGAGCTATGAACATGTCTGATATTGAAAGCAAAGTACAGCTTCTCCTCTCTACTGCCTGTATTTCACCAGGCGCCGACTCTGCAAATTGACCTACACAGTTCCTAAAAGTGGTCATCAATTTGTCAGCTGCACGCCTTCGACACATATGGGAAGAGGACGTGTACCATTCCTCTAATAGCTAACTCTAGTAATTACTGCAAAACCTATTAGATTTTCTATCTGGAGCAAGAAGCATAATGACGGACTCAAGAAATCTCTCTGCTTGCTTGGTCCTTAGACATTCCTTTAACATTAAGGTTTAGGAGGACAGAGCCGTGACCACTTTACTGTGTGAAGTGTTAGAAACCAATATTTGGTGAAGATAATGATCAGGACATTTCCAAAGGATTTCTTCTCTACTCTGTTATTTATGTTTTTATTTCTAGCTAGTTTATTTTGCAAAGCCAGAATCAACACCATTTTTTTTTTTACACTGTTCTGCAGGTAGAACAAGTTGGTACTTTGATGGGAAGTTACCAGCCAAACAGTTATTGTAAACAAAAGCATACTGAAATCTACATAAATGTCTAGGAACCAGCTATATATTATTTTACAGTTAATCCCCATAATATGAACCCATATTCTTCTGCTACTATAGGATTCATTACACAGCCTATTAAAGGAGGCTAGAAATAGCTCATCTGACTGATAAAAGCTACTGAATAACTTACAGTGAAATGTTCCTGTTTTAGATAGATTTTTAGACTGAGCATGGTGGCAAGTGCCTGTAATCCCTGCACTTGGGAAGCTGAAAACAGGAGAATCACCAGGAGTCCCATTTGTGTAGTGAGACCCTGTAGATCCTGTACTAAATACATTGAAGACAAAATGCAGGTTCTTGAACTTACCTTCACAATAAGGAAACTGGTCACGTGATATCTTTCTTTAAACAGTTAACAGAAGCCACTGGGTAAATGATGAGAAACGCCTGTCATAATGAGCAGAAGATATTTGTTGACCAATAAGTGCCGCTGAATCTTAATAGTTCTTCCAGGCACTTCTTATTTGATGTTGAGCAGTTGTTACTGTCTTTGAATCTCTTATTTATGCCTCAAATTGCAATTACTGTATAATGCCCATATGTCTTATGAGTTATTTTCACTTCTGTGTGCGTGGGGCGGGGGGCACCAGGGATTGAACTCAGGACCTTGTACTTGCCAAGCAGGTACCTATGCCACTGAACTGTCTCTCTGGGCCAATGAGTTATTATTTCCAAAAAAAAAAAAAAAATCATAAAATGGCAAAGTTCTGTAAAAATATTAGGACATATAATTAATTAAAAATACATGCAGAGGGCCAGGGAGGTAGCTCAGTGGCATAAACAACCACAAGGTCCTGAGTTTAATCCCCAGTGCTACACAAAAAAGTACATGAGGAATATAAAACTTGCATGAGAAGCACACTAATGCATACTCCATGGTCTATAGAAATTGTCAAGGGAGATCATTTTGAATGAAGAGGCTATGCTGATTTACAAAAAACATCACTTATTGTTAAGATCGAGCTGGCTTTTCTGAGTGATTCAGGGTTGAGTAACATCACACTGTTGAGTAGCATGGATCTCCCAGTGAACGAGGCAATAGGTTTAGGTGTTCCAAATGATAGGCTTTCCACAGTGTCACAGCAGAGAAACATGCAGGAGGAAAAGGGAAAGGGGCTTTATTTTCTTGGAGGACATGGAGAGAATGTGGGGGAGATAAGAAATTCTCTGGAGTTGCACAAAGAGAGGCTGAAGCTTTTATGACTTTTTTCCAGGGGTGGGGTTTGAGGAGGATGTTTAGATTTACCTGAGGAGCTGATTAGGGCCTTCCCAGAGGCGGTGGGACAGATGGCAGGAAATGGCACCCTGGGCAGAGTTGGAGAAGGGGAAGCCGTGTTTGGGAAGAGATGCTGTTGCTTTAAGGGCTTCAGCCATATGAGATGATCACTCCGGTTCAGCAGGAAGCAGCCTAAGAGACATGCTGTCCCTTATGTAACAATCAAAAGAAGGGAATGACAGGTTCTGGCCCTAGTATAAAAAAAAAAAAAAAAAAAATCACTCTTTAGAAGTATTTATTTGATTTGTGAAAATTACGCTTACCTATTTAGAATGCTCCCTGGACGCTGATGGGTTGAGGTAGTTGACGACAGCTAACGGTGCCGACGCAGCACAGCTTCCGACATACGTTAACATTTTTCTTTTGCAAATATTGTACTTGGGAGGTTTTCGTGCGTTTTTGTGTTTTGTTTTCAGGCATGGAAGCTTTAGGTGCCATAATTTCTTGTCTCTTAAGGGAGTAATGAAACTCTAGAAAGCTCAGCCTCCACCCTCTGGAGGGGCCACCACATGCCAGGCAACAGCAGGGCCTAAGCCCTTCTGATGACAGCCTCCAAAGAAGGTGTCCAACAGCACTGAGACCTCACACTCCTTCCAGTGCCTCTGTCCCAGACAGCTACAGCACCATGCATCCCCTGAGTGCCCACTGAGAATTGATATTACTTTCTGGATGACAAAAGGCAGTTTCTCTGCCTAACTTGATTAGCAGGGGAATAGTAATATTACTTAATTTACAAGTCTACCAGTTTACTTGATAGATCTAGAAATTCCCAATTCCTATACTCACAAAAAGACAGAGACAGGAAGACAGAAATAAGGAGAAAGAGATAGAAATCACATTGATCTGTAACATAGATAGATAGATGATAGATAGATAGATAGATAAATAGATGATGATTGATAGATAGGTTGATAGATGATACATAGATAGATGACAGATAGATGATGAATGATAGCTTGGTAGATAGATAAATGATAGATAGATAGATAGATAGATAGATAGATGATAGGTACATAGGAAGATAGACAAAGAGATATGTGATAGATGATAGATAGATAGATAGATAGATAGATAGATTAGATAGATAGATAGATAGATAGATAGATAGATGATAGGTACATAGGAAGATAGACAAAGAGATATGTGATAGATGATAGATAGATAGATAGATAGATAGATAGATAGATAGATAGATAGATTAGATAGATAGATAGATAGATGATAGGTACATAGGAAGATAGACAAAGAGATATGTGATAGATGATAGATAGATAGATAGATAGATAGATAGATAGATAGATAGATAAGGTTTTTTTCAAAGGCAGCTCGGGCTGCCTTAAGGGTGGGATCTGGAGAACAAAGCACCATCCCCTGGGCCTAACTAGGATTCCCCAAGCAGGCACTTAAACCACTGAGCTAACCTGCAAGCCCCCTAGATAGGTAGAGAGATAGCAGTAGGTAGAAAGATAGCAATAGACAGACAGACAGACAGACATGATAGGTAGAACTGAAACTTTTGAAATCGCTAAGGCATTACCTTCCTGGGTTCCTCATCTAATGCTCCATTTTCCCCGGATCGCACACTAATGAAGAGACTATATGCTGCTGAGGAAATGCGCTGGAGCAGGCCAGGCTCGGAGAGCAGTACGGACTCTCCTGGCGAGTACAGACTGTGACTGCAGAGCGCTCAGTAAGGGCCGCTGCTCAGAGATCACTGTCATTTCTAGCACATGCGTAAGACACAGCTTTCCTTGTCACACCTCGGAATGTGTGTTGCCGTTCCTGGGACACACAGACTACTTCCTGCCGCAGTCCTGGCTAACTTCCTGCTGGTGCCACATGGAATGAGTTCCCGGCATGAAGCACGGGCGCCTGTTTCTGGGGCCGGCTGTCCTCGACAGATAGGAGAACCCCAATGGAGACCTATCTGCGAACCAGCTCCGCACGGCTATGTCATGAGTCCCTGTGTCCTTACCTCCAGGCTGCATGCACATCCAAGGCTGGGCTGGGGTCTAAACAGCGCTAGGTGAATAAAGCTGGGAGATGCAACGCCTCTGAGGAAGGAAGCCAGAATTCGCTTGGAGGAGTCTTTGGGATTTCTGTTTCTTGTTTTAAAACATAAAAAGTATGATGGGTCTGATTTATGGTTAAGAAAGTGAAAGGTAATAAGGCGTCTGCAGGCCCCATGAGCAGGGCAAGGTTTGTGAGACAGCAGCAGAGGCCGCGGAAAAGGAGGACAGCCCGGCGATCTAAGGAGGAAAGATGATGTGGAGAAAGGACACAGTATCTCCTACGGAGAATTTCACAAAGAAATAAAGGAAGGGTTAAAAGTTAGGATGACTCAAACCACCTGCTTAGGCAGATACAGGGACCTGGGTTTGATCCCCGGTGTGCCCCGCCAGCCCAGCCCCTGAGGTACGCGGAGACGGCGACTGAGACTGGGTTCGGTGGTGCGCGCCTGTGCGTGGAAGGCTGAAAACAGGAGGAGCACTACGAGTCGGATCTACTTAGTGAGACCCTGTACACCCTGACCTACGTACATTTAAAAATAGAGAGAGCCAGTTAGGATAACAAAGTGGGCTCAATGCACCGTGGCAGCGTGCAGCGGTTCACACCTACCAAGGGAGCAAAGGCCGCGAAGGCTGTCCGGAGAAATGATTAGGGAATGCTGGTAGAAGACACCCCTGACTGAGGCATTCTCCCGACGTCTAAAGAAAGATCCTCACCGTGCTCCTCTCAGACTTTACCTGGATGACACGTAGCAATGGGCTGGGACCAAGGGAAATGAACGGCGCACTGCGCAAAGCTACCCACGCCAGCGCCGCTCCAGGCGGCAAGGCACTGCCGGGCCAGAGAGTCTGGGTTTCCTCTGTACCCAGGAGACGAGGATGGCTTGCAGCCAGAGACCAAAACAGCACCTCACCCACGCCACCAAATTTCACACCAACTATTGAAGGTCTTAATGGGATTTGTAATATGTTTTTCAGCATTTTTAAAGGAACAAGAAGTAAAGTAGCCTTGTTTTACAAATACTCCTTCTGCTAATTAAATCATGTTCCCTAAGCCATATAATTGTATTAATTTCGATGATAGTCTTTTGTTCGTCCGAATAAGAAACAGTTCCTCCAGTTAGGCTTACATTTTTCATTTGATCTGAATCCAAGCACAGCTCCTTCTCAGTTATACATACTATACACTAAAAATAGTGTCTGAGTATTTGTTTCAGAACAGAAGGAATTCTAGGCGAGTGTGACAAATGCTGGTCCCCTAACTGCACACTGAGCTGGTGCCCAAGCCTGGGTGTGGTGGTGCATGCCTGTAATCCTACTGCTGAGGGTGGGGGCTGAAAGCAGGAAGTTCACTTCAGGTCGGGACTACCC
Organism: Myocastor coypus; assembly: GCA_004027025.1. Taxonomy (NCBI): domain Eukaryota; kingdom Metazoa; phylum Chordata; class Mammalia; order Rodentia; family Myocastoridae; genus Myocastor; species Myocastor coypus. The sequence continues at coordinate 33,181 of PVJA010018129.1, read as the reverse complement.
AGTGAGACCCTGTACCAAATACATAAGTGGAAGAAAAAAATACGTTGACATGTACAGAAATATTGCTTTAGTCTCAGAAAAGGAGTAGAAAATGACTATCATGTAGATAGCTAAGAATTAAATAATATTATCATTGTCTTTATTAATGATTAATTTATATAGTCTTCTTTCAGTGTCCCTACCTAGTGTGGTTATGTCTTTAGTTAGAACTACAACAGTAGTTTCTAACTGGCGGGGTTTAGATTCTAAAGAACACAAAACATTTCACGACGTTTTAAGCATTTTTTTCAAATATCTCTCCCCACAAATTTAGACACGTGTTTTCACCATCCAGTGCTATGTAATCATCATCTGTAAAATTAATAGGCAACCTGGTACAAATCTACCATCGTGCATGTCGAAGCTGTAGCCAAGAAGTAGTTACATCCACTCGCTCTCTGAGGGAGTAGATAGCTGTGAAATCGTAGGAAGTGGGTGCTGAGGAATCTCTGGAATAATAAAGAGCTCAACCGTCATTTGCTGATTGGGACAGGATGTTGTCCAGAACGGGAGAGCATTTTACTTTGGGTTAGAAAAGGGTCGGCAAGCACTCCGCTCTGCACTGGCAGCCCCGTGGATACTCATTAATTTTAATTGAATGAATTCAATGTCCAGCCTAGATACAATTTTGCAAACCCAATTAATGAGGTACTTAGGTGCTGGCAAAAGTCACTGCAAGGCTTCTAGCTAATTTTAAGAATCTGAAAGATGGGCAAGATGCCTAGAAATTATAAAGAAGTCAATGAAGTGATTTTAGTTGAGAAAGGAAAATAGGTGATGCTACAGGCACTAGGAAGCTTGAGTTATTTATATATTTGTACATGAGATATTTTAATTAAAAAAATGTCAGTGTTTAAACACCTGGGTAAAATAGGGTAATGGGGGGAAACCCACTGGTTAAGAAGGAGAATATATGTCAGATTCATTGTCTTTCTCGCTGTAAATGAGCGCCAAAATTAACATCTCTTCTTGACATCATCTTCTGTCTTTTCAAATGCTGTGTTACTTGTTGAAAATGTTAATGTTTTACCCTTTGGCAAAATCTTAATAATACTGTCTGTCCTAAACTGACCCATCATTTATGTTAAATTACAGCTCTCTAGACTAAGTTTTGCCGAAAGACAGACATTGCACCAAATCATATCCAACATTAAGACAATCTACCACCATGCACGCCAATGCTGCATAATACATTATTCAAAATAAATACACCCACATGGCTTTCCTTGTGCAACTTGGTCTTCGCATCCCTGTAGGCAAAAGTTGGGTGGCTTTGCCAAGGCAACGCAAAGGAGGAAAGGCTGTGCTCTGAGATCCTGAGGTAGGGCTAAAGGTGCTGGCAGAGGCTTGGGGAAGAGGGCAGAGTCTTCGGATACACTCAGAAGACTCCAGGCTAAGTCTTGTGCTATGGCGCCTTCATGCAGAGAAAGCAGAAAGCCAGAGACCCCAGCAAGCCCGGGGGATACGGAGAACTCGATGAGGGCCAGGGAAGCATGGCCCTGCCTTGAGCTAAATGGGTATAAGTAGCAGCATATGGAAGAAAAGATCCTCTGCAGAGCCTTGAAACAGCTCGGCAGTTGTCCTGTGGGATATGAGGGAGTGCACGTGGACACGGATGTGGACAGGTGGCACACGGCAGGAGTGGCCAGTGGCTGGAGAAGGCTGTATGAAGGTCACTGCATGTTGCCCTGGCTACCGGCTTTAGGGATAGAGTTACCGCTTTCTGAGATCCTCAGGGGATAAAGAGAAACATTGCCAGTTCAGAATGAAGCTGTCTGCTCTTCCCGAGTTACACATACTTAACATTCCGCACATTACACATTTATCATGCCACAAAGGGAATATTTTGGAGACAGAGCCAACCATGAACATAGTAACACTCTAGGTACTGATCATCTCGAAACAAAGACCAACATGTCTGATATACAAGCTTGAGACTGAGTTTAATTGCAATCCAATTGAAAATCTAAACAAGGCAGCAAAGAAGGTTCTCGTTCCTTGCCCGTAGGAACCGGTTTCCTAGAGCAAGGAAACTCTTATGGAGGAGACACAAGTCTCATTCTTACAGAAGCACCGGGCCTGAGTCCTGCCAGGCTCCACTCCTTTTCTGGCTCCCCTTAGCCTCTTTTATTTAATGTCCTCCTTTGCAGCAGGCCCCCTCCTCCTCTTCCTCCTCTTCCTCCTCTTCCTCCTCCTCCTCCTGCTCCTCCTCCTCCTGTTCCTCCTCCTCCTTCTCTTCCTCCTCCTTTTCTTTCTCCTTCTCCTCCTCCTCCTTCTCTTCCTCTCCTCCTTTTCCTCCTCCTCCTCCCCTGTTCTTCTTCCTCCTCCTCCTCCTCCTCCTTTTCCTTCTCTTTTCCCTCCTGCAATATGGAAAATAGAAACAAATATCTAGTTCCTCACCACACTTAAAGATGTAAGAGTGATACAGGGGAAAAAAAATGAAACTCCCGATGTGAAAGGTACTTGGACGACTTCGTGTTCTCTAAAACCGAAGAATGAATTTTAGGAATAAATGGAGGTTAAGAGTAAAATATTTATTAGGAAGTAAAGCTTCTGTTCAGCAGTAGGACAGAAAAGGCACCCTAGCGGTTTCTCGGGAAGCTGTCTTTTCCAGGGATTTTATAGAGCAAAGCCGTGCAGTGAGGTGGGTCAAGGGGAAAAGTGCAGGAACTCACTTAGGTGCGTACGAGGTAAGGCAATGCCATGGTCCACCCATGAGATTCCCGGCACCATGGCTCAAGTACAGTTGGCTAAACTGGGCTCAAATGGGGAAGCAAGTCCCATAGCAAGAGGGCATGAACACAGGACAGGGTCTCTTCTTGCTGGGGGCTGGGTGAGTGAGTCTTTGGGGCTCTTCCTACTTAGAATATCAGTCCCTGAAGCCCATCCCTAGGGAAGTGTGTAGCTGCATTTGCTGACTCTCTTATCTCAGGGTCTAGCCCAAAGCAGGGAGTGTCTGCCTCTTCCAAAGTTGGAAAGCCACCTGGTCTGCCCTGGAGCCCTTCAGGACCGGCCCTGTCTGCCTGCCTATCATATTTTGATCTAATTTAACTGCCTACAACAAAAGAGCCCAAAGTATGAAGACAACACTGAGCTGGAGCAAGCCTGCATGGTCCTGCAGACGGTGCCTGGATGCATCACGTGGGCTGCCCTGGCCCTGCTAAAGCAGAAAAGGACGGGGTCCATTACACAGTGAGAATGGTCACTTTTCACAACATGATTTCACATAAATCTTAGATGCCGTATAAGTCTCCTCCGCTGCATGGTGTGCCTAGATGACGCTCCATCGAAACGAAGCTGCAAAATCCCTACATTACCTGGGAGGACTGTCAAGCATTAACCTGAGGGGGAGACAGTTACACGCCGCCGGGATAATGACACGGGACACCGTGATGCTTCTGCCTGGACTCACATCTTTTTCTCTAAAAGACAGGAATCTGATCTCAGGATCTGAGCAAAGATGAGGTGGAGAAGCAGAGGGCAATGATCCCTCGACTGTCCTGTGGCACCCCTGCAGGTGCTTTGCCACCCTGGCTGGGCTAAAGTTGCTCGGCGACAGGATCCTGAGGACCCCGACGGCAGCACCCAGCCAGCCCGTGGCCCTGCGCTGTGGCGTGGGCCCAGCCCCACCGGCATGCCTCCCTCCTGCTGACCACAGTGCCCCGCTGCTCTCCCTCTCGCGCTGCTCTTCCACTGCTTTGTGGCATGCAGAGATCAGAGCGACACGGGGCCTTCTCGGTGCTGTTTCGTTTTAAACATCAATCACGGCAAATGAAACTCACAGATCCCAGCACCCAGCCACAGGTCTGCTGGCTCCCTAGGGTGACGAAGAGGACTGAGACCTTTGGTACTCATAGCTCAAGGGTGTTCTCCTCTGTCTTTCAGTCTGTCCCTCTGTATTCTGCTCCTCTATGGCTTACCGTCAGCTCTTGGTTTTGCTAGTCAGCTTGTTATAAATAGCTGGTCATGTGGGCGAATCCACCCAGGCACACACTCTAGGCCACACAAGGTAAACCAAGCGGGCACAGCAAAATCAGTTTACCAGTGAAGAACAGTGGACCACTGTGACAGTCACGCTCGCCACTGGCGACCCAAGGCCAGCGTCCCCAGCTGTGCAGCTGAATGCGTACTAGTGCTCCCAGGCTAACAGCCAGGGCAAGGGGCAGGTAGGCAGAAGGTGCCTTAATGACAAAACAACTCTCTTGGTGCAAAAAGCCACTGAAATGAAAGCTTCATACTGCGGTGAACTCAGGCAGAAATTCATGAGGTATTCATGGAAAGTCAGGGAGGGAGGTAATTATTTTGGCCTAGGTCACCAAGGTTAAATGTTTGGTGGTTTGCCTTCAATTTTGAAGAATAGGTAGAGGATCAAATAACCTAAGGAAATGTAGAGCAGCACAAGCGAGCACATGGCATTCCCTGTGCATGGCCATCGTCCAGCAGGAAAAAGACAATGCTAGGGTAAAGGCAGCTCAAAAGAGACGGGCTCATAGACCCAACAGGAAACAATGCTGAGGAACCAGTCTGGGCATTCTGCTGGCACCAACAGCAGGAGGAAACCGTTTTTTAATATAGGTCAGGGGGACAAAGGAACAGATACCAGAGAAGAAGGCATCTGATTGGATCTTACGGTTCTCCTTGGGTGACTCCAGAGTCCACGGCTCTCTGCCTGTATCAGCTCCTGAGCTGAGGTTACAGAGCGTGAAAGCATCACCCATTATCCCACCTGAACATCTCTGCAGGGAAAGTCCGCCTTGGCGCAATGGGCTGCGACCGTGCTTTGCAGGAAGGGGAAGCACAGCTGGAAAGGGAAGCCCGGGTTTCAGCTGTGAGCTCACGGGCTACGCACTGACGAGGGGCTGCTGTGGCGAACTGGGTAGCTCCCATGGCCACTGAAAGAGAGTGTCGCCTTAGAGAGCAGAAGAGCATGCCCGGCTGTCCTCTGTCCCAGGGCTATCTCGCCGTGGGTTTTCCAGAGGACAAGTGGAGGGAAGGGTGCAAAGCACACAGCAGGTCCTTCCCAGGCACTGCCTTCTGCAGCAGAGCCCCTCACCACGTGGGTGGAAAAGATGCCAGACGCAGCTACGATTCTGCAAGCAATCAGGACCATCTGGTCCCAGGTTGTAATTCTCGGGTGATCTGACTTAATTAATGGATGGAATCTCGAGGGATGCAGAGTCAGCTTCATCTTCCAGAGCCGTGCATAATTAGAACTTCTCTCAAATCATCCTAGGGTGACGTTAAACTGAGAGAACTCAATGACGTGTTGCTTGATGAAGACTGACTGTAAACTAAGCAAACCTGTGCATTGTTGATTCATTCTCTCTTCTTTGATTATCATTGTAAAGGGTATTAAACACTTAGCTATGCATCCAAGAGGGGATGTCTCCTTGCCCTGGAAGGAGAGACCCCAGGCTGTTCTCCCGACTTTCCAGTCTTCCCTCCGCCTTCTGGCCTTGTGCTCAGTTTTGTAGCCCCTGGGCTGGGCTGGAATTCATAGAGATTCTCCTATCTCAGCCTCCTGAGTACTGGGATTATAGCCATGTGCCACCATGCACGGTTCCAGGCCAGGTCAGTGCATTCCGTGTTCTGAAGTCAACATGACATGTAGAGCCACACATCGAACTCAGGGCCTTGTGCTTCCAGGTAGATACCTGTGTCTCTGAGCTATCTCCCCAGCCCCAACTATCCATGCACAGAGACCACAATTGTGACACTATCACCCCTGAAGTGCCTCCTTCCTTAACATATTATTTTAAAGGGTTAGTATTTCCACATATATTTTGTAGTGCAGTGGTACATTCTAGGACTATACCAACTTCTCAATGGTGGGGTAGAATTATACGCCTTTCTGTGCGTTGTGGGTCCATGTCAGCGGTGACAATGTTTATCCTGGTGTGGAGTGGGCACACATGTGCACAGCATGTCTTAATTCCTTATTCATTCCTCTTTCCTGTATCCTCCATACCTTCATTTTTTTTTAATTGCATACTTTTATTAGTATATGTTTGCAGTACATAATGATTAGATTCGTAGTGGGGTCACTGCACACAGAACGTGTCTTCTTTCCTATTTGACCCCTCCACTCTGGCCCCCTCTCTACCTCCAAGTCTAGATCTCCTTCTCATTTTAGGAAGATCTATCATTCGACTTGCTCTTTATCTATAATTCAGGCTTTCCATATGTTATGGTTTATGTCTAGTTGTCCCCCCAAAGCCTCATGCAATCAAGGGGGACGGGGGGGCTTCTATAGATTGAGACTTGACTCATGAGTCACTGGGATTATGTGTTTCAGTACTGATGAGATTATTGGTCTGAGTACTGCTGGGAAATATAGGTGTTGCCTGAGACAGATAGGCTGAGGCAGAGAGCCTGATGCAATTTAAAGAGAGGCAAAGGCAGACAGACGAGTGCTGTTGCTCTCTGCTTCCTTGGTTGTCCGATTGCCTCTGTCACCATTGTTGCTGTTCGCCACCATGAACTGCTGCTCTCTGTCATGTACCCCTCAGCCTTGGATCCATCCGAGTATGGACTGAAATCCCTAGTAACTGTGAGCTAAAGAAACCTCACTTTCCTTCATTTTGGGTGTTGAGTATTTGTCCCAGCAATGAGTTAAGAGTAACTAAGACACCATATAAGAGAAGCTGTGTGAAACGTAAGCTGGCGGGTCTGATTTACTTCGCTAGACAGCACGGTCAGTGTGTATCACTTTCCTTACCAGTGACTCAAATTCGTCTTTCTTTGTGGCAGAGTGGTATCCCACTGAGGGTAAAGGCCCCATTTTCCTTATCCATTCACATGTTGATGACACAGAGGCCGCTTCCAAGATGTAGCCATCGTGCATGGCGTCCACATAAAGATGGGCACGCATGCATCACGGTGATACGATGTCGTTCACTCTTTCAGGAAAACGCCTCGAAAGAAAATAGCTCGGCCAAATGGAAATCCTAGCTTCAGCTCTTATTTTTTCCAAGTCCTTCATTTCTATTTGTGCACAAACATTTTGAGAAGACCAAACCATTGGAGAATCGTTAGACTCTGCGGTTCTTTATGGGGTGAGAAAGTATTAAAAAGCAAAACAACCTGAGGCCTTTAGACACAGCCCTACTGCTATCGAGGAGGGAAACGCCCAACCTGAAAGACACCTGCGGTGACTTCATGGTCTCTACAACTGAAGAATGAATTTCGGGAACAATGGACGTTAAGAGCTGAATATGTATTGGGGGAAAGAAATCCTCTGTTGGAGAGAGGTACAGAGGGGCCTGAGGAGACTGCCCAGGAATCTGCCTTTTCGAGGGATTTTTACGGAGCAAAGCCTTGAGGGGAGGCAGGTCTGAGGAGGAGAACATGCGAACTCACACATGAGTGGAACAGAGCTATGGTCAACAACGAGATCACAAGCACCACTGCTCAGGTAAAATGGATTAAATTGAGGACCCCACGGGGAAGCGAGTCATGCAGCAGACAGGCGTGGGACTTATTAGGGTGACCAGAGCAGTGGCTCTCCCTGGCTTCCTCAAGGTGATGACCGACCCCTGCTGCTTTTCTCTAGGGATGCCAGCACTTGCTCGTCTTTGTGCTTTGGGTCTGGCCTACGGCGGGGCATCCAACCCTTACACACGCTCTTGTCTCCCAAGGTCTCTTGTCTTCTGTGCTGTCTCCTTCAAGGCCCTGGCCCTGGCCGACTGGTTAGAATGTTCTTATGTAGCTCATCTGCCTACAACACTAGCAGAAACATTACTCATCAATTCATAGTGAGCTGCTCTCACCAATAGAGCCGCTGCCTTTGCCCCGTGTGAGCTCACTGCAGGCCTAGGTTGTTTTTGAGGCCAGGAGGGCCTGGGTCTGAACCACTGGCTCGCTCTTGAGGGTGGAGACCCTAAGAAGAGCCAGAAGGGAAGAGGCCACCCTTGTCTCTGTGCTCCCTACCAAATATATGCTTTTTATTTTTCTTTTTTTCAAATTTTAACTTTTATATTTATTTATTTATTTTTTGGAGACAGAGTCTGGCGATGTGATCTAGGTTGGCCTTGAACTCACAGCAATCCTTCTGCCTCAGCCTCGAGAATGCCATTGTCATTATAGGTGCGCACCACCTCACCTTACTAAATTTTAGCCTTATCCTACCTAGGTGTTCTTCTCAGTTTTTCTGAGGAGTCTCCATCAAGAATGAATGTAATGGGTTCCATTTGCCCCACAGCCTTGTTACGCTCGTAATTCTCTCCTTTTTATGATAGTATTTCTTATCTTTTCTTTTTTTCTGGGATTACAGGCATGCACCACTACCCCAGAATCAGCCCATCCTGGGGGCAGGGGCAGGGCTCCAGGTGGTTCTGGTGATGAAACCATGGCCCTTGCACTTGCCTAAGCAGGCGCTTTAGTCCACTGAGCTATCTCACTGGCCCCTATGATAGTATTTCTTGAAGATAACCATGTTTTCTTTTTTCCTTCTTTCTTTTTTTTTTTTTAATGTATTTACTACAGGGTCTATAGGGTCTCGCTCTGTAGATGAGACTCCTAGTAATTCTCCTGTTTTCAGCCCCCAATTGCTGGGATTACAGGTGCATACCACCACGCCCAGTCTCAATGGCCAGCTAAATGTGCAGGGCAGACACGGCACACCCAGGATAACACCCCAGTCGTTGCATTTGCCTGAGCTGGCACATTAGTCCGCTGAGCTCTCTGGCTGGCCTTCAGGATGGGCATATTTTTATCACAAGATAGAGTCCTGCTATGTTGCTTTTGTTTGCATTTCCGTTATGGCAGGGGAAGCATATTTTCACTCTTTTTTTTTTTTTTTTTTTTTTTGAGAAATAGTGAAAGCTATTTATTGTTAAGCTTCAGGGAAATCTGGGCAAAAGAGACAAAAAAAAAAAAAAGCGTGATACAGATCCATGCAAGGACGGGCAGACAGCAGACAAAGGCAGGATTAAAGGAGATTATCAGTGCTTTAAAGATCTGAGGAGGGGGCCCTGGCCCAGACCCCAGGCCCTGTGACCTCAGGGACCTTCTCGTGCTGATGCCCAGGACTGCTAAGGACTTCTCCCCAAGAGTCCCCTGCTGGTTTCGCTGGAGTTACCTCCAGAGGGTCTCGCAGCTGGCAGAGAAGAGTGCTGTGCTAATTGGGCCCTGTGGGCTTCAACAGAGATTATACAACATAGGAAATTTACATGGAAAAAATACAGTAGTTAAAATGAATCCTAGTGGTCACTTACATTTACCTTTATTTGTGAAATGCAGTATCCGGTGTTACCAAATCATTCGTTTTCAGTGAAGTGATTGAGACATTTGTAATAGGAAAGATCATCTAACGAACAATCTGCCCAAGAAAATCAGAAATACATTAAAGACCTAAGAGTAAAATAAAAAGGGTATTAAATGACAGTAAGAGACTAGGAAAAATGCCAAAGGATGGACAGGCTAAAATTTGGTACATGCTTATATTTCTAATTATCTGTGTGAAAGTGTGTAACTGCTTTTATCACGTCCCATAGAGATTTATCAGGATATCAATGATTGATGGAAAATACCAATTCCAAGTCAAGTCTAAGGTATTTGATATTCAGAAAGGCAGTGACAGTAAGCTCAGGTACCCATGTTTTAGAGTAATGGTATGACTAAGTTTTTCTTCTGGAGGGCTAAGAATATAAGTTTACAGACCAAAAATTCGAGAAATAAGAAAAGGGCTATAAGGATAGGCAATAATTTGGCCCTAGCCCTTCAAGGTCAGTGAAGACTCAGGACAGAACAGAACCTGTGCTGTAACATCCTATAATTCAGTGGGGTCCCAAATTTTTTTCTGTTCAAGGAGTTTTAAGGGACCATGGAGTAAAGGTATAGAAGATGTATAGTGTGCATAAGGAGAGTCACCTAGAGGGAAAACCTTCCCTCAGGCTTTCACAGAGAGCAAACTGGTCAAGCAATGGCCGTGACTCATCCAGATGGCTGACACTGACAACAGTTCTACAAAGCACTGTACATGGTTCCAAAGTAAATCCTGAGGGGATTTGACTGACCTTGAGAGATACAAAAAATACATTTTGTTGTACAGGTCTTGCTTTAACTTGCCCTTGACCACACAGCAGAAAAGCTTACACATGACACATAAAACTTAAGGGTACTTTAGTATGCTGAGCTGTAAAAGGCTCAAATCAACAGCTTCCAACATTGCCAGTTTCACCAGGAGCACACTGCAATTATGGAACATTTGACTATGTATACAACTGCCATCTCTCAGATCAAGGAGAAGAAATCTATTGTACCAATAACCATTAGAAAATTCATGATATCTACACCCTGTGCCCTGTATAACTATAACAAGGATAACAATATGCATTGTATCAATTATTGGGAATGTTCTACTAACACATTTTGAAACTGTCACTTTGTAATTTCTTATTAAAACTAATAAAACAAATTTAAAAAGAGTAAAATGCCTAACGGAACAGAGGAGGAAACTAGTCATTGTTTTTAATCTCAAAAACTTATTTTACAGTAAGCCTTCCTAAAATGTCACAAATTTACCAAGAGACTGATGTTGTCATTGTGTTCTGAAATTCAGACAGAGGGTTAAATCAAAATCTGTTCCACGCATGATGTGCTCATCCATAGTAATACACAATTTTCAAAAGTTGAAGTGCAAATCATTTGTTTCTTTTCTTGACTTCAGAATCTTTAGCTGCCTCACTGGTTGCAATATGTACATATATTATGTACCTAAGGATACATAATGCACATTCTAGCATAAATATATGTACTTAGGCACATTTACATATGGTAGACATATGCATTTCTATCACACAAAATACTCAACTGATAGTCACTATGGATTCGGCTTTGCGCAGTGTGGTAGTATAGCTTTCAGGCTCTGCACAGGAGCCTCACACTGCTCAGCAGAAGCCCACTTGCAGACCGCGTGTGACATCAAAGGAGACCTTTGTCCCTGTCTATGAACTTATGACCAAAACACAGAAGGCCCTCCCCAAACACACCTCCAAGTCTACACTCATTAGGCGATTTGTAAGCCTGAGTGCAAAGCCAACACCATACAAGTATTTTCAAAATCCAAAGTGCTTCTTCTGGTGTTTCCATGGAGGTAGTGGAACACATTACGGCTCTCCGGGAATGGAAATAGACTAACACAGAGAAGGGGAGGACAAGGGAAAGAAGGTCGCTCCACACAGGACAGGCCCAACGCCCAAGGACTGGTGCAAGCGGAGGAGAAGCCAGGGCCGCCCGAGCAGGCTCCCGGGCGTGCAGCTCAGCTTCCAGGTGTCCTGTGCGCACCGCCCCTGGGGGCTGCCTGAGCCCACAGCCCGTCCTTCCTCGCCCACCAGGTTCTGCTTGACCCCAAGTGGTTTCACTGCTATGGAGAGCAGCTGATGTCAACCCGATGGTCTGCGTATCTCATGGGCCCACTAAATCTGCAACATTCACTGCAAAGCACAGTGTGATCTTTTGCATTTATAGTATCATGAAAACTTCAGAGCATTAATCGCAAATCAAGGATAATAAAAGCCTTCAGATATCCATTAGGCCTCATTAAGCCACTGGACTTCTATCATCTTGAAACTGGGGCTTAGTTACTACTCTAAGCCTGGGCACTGGTAGTCATAGTTAGGCCTCTGCGTTCTCTTTCTGTGTCTCTGTCTCTGTCTGTCTGCCTGTCTGAGTGCTCTCTCTCTCTCTCTCTCTCTCTCTCTCTCTCATCTTTGTTTCTCCACCTCCTCCTCTTCCTTCTTCTCTTCCTCCTCCCCCTCTTCCTTCCCTTCCTCGTCTTCCTCTTCCTCCTCCCCCTCTTCCTCCTCCTCTTCCTCCTCCTCGTCTTCCTCCTCTTCCTCCTTGTCTTCCTGTTCCTCGTCCTCTTCCTGTTCCTCATGCTCCTCCTTCCTTTCCTCCTCCCCCTCTTCCTCTTCCTCCTCTTCCTCCTCCTCCTTAGGTGTGGCATGATCTGTAGATTGCTCAAAGATCACAATGTGGACCAGTCTTGGGGAGGGAACTAGGAGAGCTACTGTACTCTTCTTTAACAACATAACCCAAAATATCATGATTTACTCCTGACAATGTGTAATTCACAGAGGAAAGTGGACAGCTAAATATACCATGTGAATCTGTGTTTCATATACACTTTTTAAAAAATATTGCATACTGCATTACACTGGGAACACAATAAATTACTAAAATTTATACACATTTCAAGAAGTTCCAACTGGACTTATACAAGTAAAAACTGAAACATGAGCGCACTGCCCGGGATTTGATCTGCTGTCTACCGTGTCGCCCCTGCTCTTCCCGAGGTGCACTGAGATGGCCGTTGAAACTGGGGGTGGTGGCACTCTCCTGTAATCCCAGCACTTGGGAGGCTGAGAACAGGAGGATCATCACTACAAGTCCAACCTGTGCAGTGAGACTCTGTAGACCCTGTACTAAAACACAAAAACAAGACTAACAAGAAAAAACAACTAAACGCAGTTGCAAACAAGGAAATTAAATGGTTAGGATGTGACAAGTACCAAAACATCTTAGTCACTTCCTTCCTCAAGTCGACTTACCACCAGGGCAAAGCGCCCACCAGCCACGGCTTAGTGGGAGAGAGCTGCTCTTGTGGCTCTCGGTGTCAGTCCATGGTCAGCTGGCTCTGAACTCCAGACAGCACGTTGGTAGGGCAGCCAGCGAGTGGAGAGTGCGAGGAGCCAGGCTTCGGAACCTACGGCTTCTGCTCACCCCCCAGGGACCCAAGGCCAGCCAGGCTCTCATCTGTACCTCATGGCATGGTCGCTCTGAGTTCCCCCACGGACGACCCACTGATGGATACGGTTCCGCAGGACCAGAGAAGCTGGGGAGACCTCGTGATATAAGCCGTTAGTTACCCATATAGTCTGTCTCATCCTGTAGAATGTATTGAACCTGCTCAAGTCGACTTACCTTGTGCTACGGAGGAATCAAAGCAACTTGAGAGCATGGAAGAGGTGAGAGATCTTCTGAGTTCCTCCCAAAGAGGAGCATTTCCAGGGCAGAACCTACTGCATTTTTATAGTTTATTTACTGTAGTCATACCCATTTTATAGATTACTGAAATGAGGCTCGTAAGATTTTAATGATTCATAGGCAACAGAGTTAGCATAAGATTTAATTTTTTTTGAAATAACACTGAGATATGTCTAGGCCATTTGGAAGCTTTGTTCCTAAAAAATGTATTCTCAAATAGTGGAATCTCAGAAAGTCAAAACCTCTGAAGTCTAAAACTCTCTCATGTCAAATCCTGAAATAGCATGTCTCAAAAATATAATTCTGCAGCGCTTTTTTAAAAAAATTATGTGGTGTGGGGGGGGGTACTGGGATTCAATTCAGGACCTTGGACTTGCTAGGCAGGAGCTTAAACCGCTGAACTATCTCCCCAGGCCCCCAGAAGTATAATTCTGGAAAAAAAAATAGTTTTAACATTTTTTTAAAAGGAACTTACTTTCATCTTGTAAAGGGAATTTATTGGAGAAACAGAAATACAGAAGAAGGCTTAATAGACCATTTTATGCAACCAAATAGACAATAATAGCGTACGAGTGTTTTCAGCAAGCATACACTCTACTACACCAGGAAACGTCGAAAGGGTTCACTAGTTATGACCAGAGAAACATCAGCATCAGAAAGGCTTCCTTGTTGCCGGCTGTCGTGCGCATCCAGAGAGGTGGCTGCAGCCATCTGCAGTCCTGTCCTGAGCACTCCGAGTCTTTCAGCACAGCCAACCAACACGGGCCAGCAGCAAGCTGGACATGCTGGACTGCGGGCACTGCCACACAGCCCCAGCCTGAAAACCTTGAGCGAGGAGGGGCAATGCCCAGTCCGCAAGGCTCAGTCTGAAGAGGGCGCCTGTGAGGCTGCAGGGGTGGAGGTGCACGCTGTGCAGAACCGCGGGCGGAGAGACAGGAGCGCCGGCGCCCGAGGCAGCCTCTGCCAGCTCTGTCCTGGCCCCCAACAGGGCCTGATGAGCCTGTGGCGTCCCATCTTCAGTGGGTCAGCAGACGCGACAGTGCCTGCCCACTGTGAGGCCGCCCTTATGCCAGGCATCTGGGAGCTCGCTGCACCCACCGTGATGCCGCAGTCCTGTGCCAAAGCAAACACACGCTAATCCCTTCCTGGAATTCGGCTGTCCGCCCCTTCAGAGAGGCTTTTCATCCCAATAGCGGTTGTGGCTTTCAAGAGCTCAGGCTTCAGGCTTTAACATTCGTGACTTAAATGTTTTAGGCTCATGATTACATTGGCACAATCCACAACACATGAAGGGATGGCATCACTTGTCCCCTTTATATATAAGTCTCTTCCTGAGACACAGTCATCTCAAGCACTCACAGGGCTGGTCAGATGGTTCAGCAGTCTAAAGCACCTGCGTAGGCAAGCGTACGCAAGCATAGGGACCGCAGTTCGATCCCCAGCACCACATGCCTCGTCAGCCCCGCCTACAGGGAGGGCTGAGCTGGCCGCACACATGCACACACACACACACACACACACACACACACACACACAGCATCCATCAGGTTATAGTTCTTTGGATGGGTAGTTGCATGAGCCAGGCAAACCTTCCACGTTTTTAGTCATCCCTAAGGGTCAATACGACGGGCTAAGAGGAGCCTTGCTCACGTAGGTCAGCTGGCCTGGCCGCTGGTCAGCTCGGCCTCGGGTGCCTTGGTTGCTCTCTCATTTCCTGAACAAAATCCCCAGCACTCACAGTTCAAATGATGGCAGGCTTCTTCTGGGTCATCACTGCAGTCACTGGCTGGCTGGCCCCATACAGAAACACAAGGGCGGAAGGGCATGGCAAGGGAAAAGATGCCCACACCCCCCGGCAGCCAGGAAGCTGCGAGAGAAGGCTGGAGTCTGCTCCAGGACCCCGCGCCTCCTGGTCACCCCACCAGTGACCCACGGGCAAGCAGGCCCTGCTTGGTGATGGCACATCCAGCTACCAACGTCATCTACCAAGGAACCAATTGAAAAGGATAGCACCATGTGACCCACTCACCATCCACCCTGCGAGGGTTTTGGGAGACCTTTTATCTTATTTATTTATTTATCTTTATTTCTTTTATTATGGCCGGCTCAGCCTGCCCTTGGGGTGGGGGCTGGCGCAGCCTGTGGTGCTGGGGAGCTAACCTGCGTCCCTGTGGCTGCCTAAGCTTGCCTAAGCTGGCACTTTAGACTGCTGAGCCATCTCGCCAGCCCTTGTGGAGACCTTTTAGATTCAAACCATAAAATTCTGCTAGCCTCCAAAATACTCATGATGAACTTGTATAAAATGCGCTCAGCTCACCTCCGAGTCACCACAACTCGAACACCTCCGACACCGCCGAAGAGCCCAACTTGAAAGATGCCTCTGAGGCTTCAGACAAGGTGCTAGCTGTGCGGTTCTCTTAACATCCACACCAATGGAGAGGCATTTGCAACAGCCAGTGGCATATTCTGATTCCAAAGGGAGGAGGGGTAAGGACAGGGACAGAAATTGGACCCATCAGGGCTGACACCCAGCAAGACAGACACCGGATCTTGCGGTTCCGTATCCAGAACCCGAGACAGGTCACGGTGAGTCGTGAGCCCCAGAGAGCCGGGGGGCGCGCCCGTGGCCCGCCTCTGTGGGGCTCTGCTCATGCCTGCGGCTTTCCTCAGCTGTTCCGCATTCCTGCTGTCTCACATCTCCTCGGGGCTGTGCTGCGCTTTCACCGGCACCCTTGCGGCCTTATCCACTGTCCTCTAAGGGCTGCTTTCCCAGCCTCCCAGATCTGTTAGTCTACTTCGACTGGAAGCCTCCTTGGCACCAAAACACTTGTCTTCCCCATGCCTGAAAAAATCAGTACCCGATGGATGTCACCAAGGTCTGCAGGCAAACTGGGCGGTAACCTGGCCTCCGTGACCTAGCACACAGTGGCTTCCACGGGCCTGGACGGCCAAGCACTGCTAAAAAGAACCCAGCGAATCAGTTCCTTAGAAGTCCCAGGGACCCAGTGGCTCTTTTCCCATAGGAAAGCTTTCTAGTTTCAGCTTTGAGCTGTGAGCGGGGCTGTGGGGGGGGGGTCCTTGCTGATTCCTGGGGTGCAGGGTGGGCTTCATCGTTCCCATTCCCCCAATGTAGAGCACCTGTCTTTTTCATGCTGATGTTTTTTCAGCAAGCAAACTCACTCTCCGAGGCGCCGCCTTCTCAGGTCCTTTCTGAGGGCCCTGCAGACTTGCAGGTAACTCAGCTCTGCTGCTGCTGGGGTTCCCGCTGTAGCTGCCGCATCCAGCGGCATCTGCACCGCAGCAGTAGCAGCAGCCTGCTTCAGCGGTCCTCTGCAGGTTGGTCGCCCACCCGCCTTCTCAGTCACTCCCAGGGCCGCGGGACAGGGGCAGCATGAAGACACTTGCTCTGCCAGGATATAACACAGGCAGCCGCTCGGCCACACCGGCCCACGTAACCCTCGGTCACTTGGTGTCATCCGAAACTTGCTGAGCCTGGCCTTGAGCATCTTCCTCCACACCGGCACTCCGGCCCTCGGAGCTTCCGCCATAATTTCCTGCATGCCGGGCTTGCAACACCCCAGGAGTTCTCTGGGGAGCATCTCCAGACCCTTTCCGGCTCCTACTGGACACCAGATTCGTAGGCCTCTGAGCCCGCTGCCAGGAACGCTCGCAGCAACCCCAGCACTTCCCGTGCATGGAATCTGTCCTCGGGTCTCCCGTCTCTGAGGTGAAGTGCTTGACCCCATGATGCACAGGAAGAGGGGGTGCGCCCTCTCACGCGTGCAGTGCATGATCCTCTGTCTCCAGTGCAGAAACAATACCGTGGAGAGGTTCAAGCGATGACAACCAGCAGGCGGCAGGAGAGAGCAGAAGCCCATGACGAGAGCGTGCCAAACCACGCCCTCATCAGCCTGCCCTTCCTGCTCGGGACCTCTTCTGACCCAAAGGATTTCTAGTGACATTTCACTTTTAGATTGCAGCAAAGGAGAATTCCCTAGGCTTTTTCATTTCACCACTTCAGGACAGCCAAAGAACAAGAAGGGAAGATCTGTCCCGCTTGAGAGGAAAATCATCCCCAAAGCCACACTCGCTCAATTATGTGGATCAAAGCAGATCGCAAGCCCAGCCAGAGCGCGGGGCCAGGTGGGCCAGGCCGCTCTATCAAAGACAATGAAGCAGTGGAGAAGGAGAAGCGGGGCATTCTCCTCGACATCGGCCAGACCTTCCTAGGTGGTGACGATGGCGAGTGATTAGCACCTCAAGCAGAACACAGACTTCTCATGTCTGAGTCCCTTAGCAGAAGGAAGCAGAACACCTAGTGCCAAAAAGGGTTTGGTGACGCAGGCCATGGCCCCAGCAGTTCCGACACTAAAACAGAAAAATCATCCTGAGTTGGAACCTGGAGTTTTGACCATTAAACAAGCAAAAAACAGACCAAAGAACAGAAGCTAAACCTGACCACTTTTGAGCATGAACTAATCAGTAGGTAAAATATTCAAGAGAGAGAAAGAACGTTGAACTGAACAGTGGCACCATGAATCGATTTTTGTAAAGCACAGAGTATTATTTCTTTCAATAAGTAAACGAAGAGCTAGCCATATAGCCAGCAAATTAAAGTCCCTGCTCAGGCACACACAGGGACCTTGGTTTGATCTCCAGGATACTGTGTTGTCCCCACCCCCAGGGTGCGCTGATTGGACAACGGAGACTGGGCGTGGTTGTGTGCCCCTATAAACCCAGCATGTGGGAGGCTGAAAACAAGTGGATCGCCGCAAGTCCGGTCTGCATAATGAGACCTTGCAGCCCTTGTACTCAAATACATTAAAATAAGTAAATGAAAAGAAAATGGGAAATAAAATAAAGCAGAAAAGAATTGCAAAAACAAAGATGAAACAGGCTAACCTGCAGAAAAAAAATGGCTACCTACCTAGAAAAATCTAATGGACTCTACCCACAAAGTACGCTGAATAACATTTGCTATATAGAATATCAGCAGAAAAATAGCTTTTCTCATCAAAGCAATGGAGAATCCTCTAATTAAGCATTGCCCTTTTACCATAAAGACAAAGATACAATGATCTGAGGTTAAAAAAAAAAAAATCAAAAAGAAGTTGATTACAAATTCTATATAGTAATTTTTAAAAGACAAAAAGGAAGTCTTTATGATCAGACTATTTCTGTAAGAGGTCTCCAAGGGTCTTCTAACTGTATCATCTATGCATGAAAGCAATGTCAACTCCAGACGGAACTGAAAGTTGAAAAGCTACATTCAAAATAAGGCTCAGTGTTCCAATGCTTCGTGCTCCCAAGAAAGAGGAGATCAATGAATTTGCCTGCCAAAAAATGACATGCACTAGAAAGATGTGGCTCATGAAGGCAAAAATAACACAGAGAATAAAGCCGGAAATATGGATGCCCGGTATGAGGAAACCACTTGGCACTAAATAGGTGAGGTACTGGAGTACTCTCAAACATGGAGTGTTAGCATCACCTATGCGAGAAAAAACGCATGAGTCTCCTTCTTCATCACCTGCCAATCAAGCTCGAGTGAGTCCTGCTAAAGAGCAAACGATGAAAATACAACTTTTGATAACTTTATTAGCGTATGTCAGTAATAGGGGATGGGGAGGCCCCTGCAGGGTAAATGGTAGCTGCCTTTGACAAATACTACTTTTTTTTATTTTATTACACCCTTTTCCTCCTACCTTCACTCTCTCTCCATTAGTGTCCAAAAATTTGCTTCCTAGTTTTCTGTCAGTTCTTATTTGTTTACTGGTTTATCCCAATATGTATTTTTATGAACGAGAACATAGGCTAGTGTTTTATGTTCAGGGTTTAGATTAAAAGCACTTCATGCTGAAAAAATCAGTAATAAATTAAGATGACAATATATCTTGACTATATTAATTTAGAAATTATAATTTTTGTCATTAGGGGGCATGATAGAAATAAACTAAGAAGTCAAGATAATCTCTAAGAGTCAGGAATCACAGAAAGCTGGCTGATGAAAATTAGTCTCCAGGGCCAGCGAGATAGCTTAGTGGGCTAAGCATCCAGTGTGCCTCACAGGCCCCAGCCCCAGGGCCCGCTGAGCCAGCGGCCAAGACCAGGGGAGATGGCGCACACCTGTGAACCCAGTGCCCGGGAGGCTGGAAACAAGAGGACTGCTATCGGTTCAAGATGCATAGTGAGACCCTGTATCAATACGAAAAACAAGATTAGTATCCAGCATGAACTGAAATACTGCAAACCATTAAGAGAAACATTACCTAAAAGAAAACTAATTAAATACTTACACTATTGTAGAAGCAATACAATATTTTTTCTAACACATATGTACAAATGCCACACCTACCTGGAAGGACGAAGCAGATGACCATGAAATGGAGCCCAGCCAGGGCAACTGAGCCAAATTCCAGGAATGTATGCCAAAGGAAGTCGCTATTTTTCTTGATTCCTTGACTACTCAAGTGCCTTACTGTGAAGTAAAAAACTCTGTGAGGATAGTTTCTCCTCCTTCAAAGTTCTGCAAAAGAGGTTTTCACTATAGTTAACACGTACAAACCCAAGGCAGCTTTAATTATTTATTGTTTGTACATACTCAGAAGGGGAATTTAGAATGCAGTCATGTCTACAAAATGAATACTATTATTCTTACATGCTAGATATTATCTAGATTTATTGCCCTTTGTGACTTTTAAATTTCCTTATTCTTTTTAAAAATTCATCGTATTTTATCTTGAAATGTGTTTCCAATGGATACATAAAACACCAAAATACCTGTTGATGAAATACAGTGTCGTTTTGATTCATGTATGCATCATATATATATATATATATATATATATATATATATGCATATATATATGCATATATATGCATTATATAATGTTTTCATTACCCAGCTTTCTGCAATTCCCAACTTAAAAACTATCTTGACTTCTTGCTTTATTTTTATAGTGCCTCATATTGACAAATTTGCAATTTTTAAATTAATGTAGCCAAAATATATTGTCATTTTGATTTATTACTGATTTTTTCAACATTAAGTACTTTTAACCTAAAGCATAATGATATTATTCTCCTAAAATATATATCGTTTCTTTAAGAGGAAAACTTTCAACATCCTTTCTTCTCTGAAAGGGGCAGTGACACTGCTGTCTCCTTTGGCCTCTCCCCTGTGGCGGAGCACACAAGGGCTTCTGACTCTCGCCCGGCTGTCCCTCAGTCCCCAGCGACCCACTGTTCGCATTCTCTGCTGACCGCTGCTCACCCTCTGCTTTTCTATGATTCACCCTTTGGGGTTCCACAGGTGAATGAGATCCCATGGTGGTTTCTGCACTTGCGATCCTCTCAGTGATCCTGGTGCCATTCACGTCACTGATAGCAGCAGCGTGTCACCCCAAGGGGCGTGTGTGCAGAGTTCTGTCTCCGGTGTGCACCATGCCCCCCCAGCTGTGCATTGGCGGAGAGACGCTGCAGAGCTCCCTCTGCGGCCCTGCTCTGCGAAGAGCGGAGCGACACACGCGAGAGGCCAGCTGTTTCTTCCACAGACAGGTTTTGTTTATCTTACATAAATGTCCAGTAGTGTAATCTTCAGAGCATAACTACCTCTAGTTTTGTTTATTTTTGAGAAATCCCACATTGTGTCCTATAATGGATGTATTTTCCACGTTTTAAATCACAGTTTTTGGTAACTAATATACATTTTAATAGGTTTTTAATACAACAGAGAATGTACAAGGACGTGTGAAAACAAATCATTCGGGATCCTTGTATCAGGACTAAGAAACAGTATCCTTAAGACTCACTCTAATACATTTATACACATATATGCAGGTAGATGAATATTCAAACAAATATGTAGATGAAAATGCATGTTTAGGGGGAGGCAAGATAGCTCAGCAGACTGTGTCTGCTGAGGCAAGCACAGAGGCCGAGGTTCAATCCCCCGAACCACATGCTGGGCCTGCCTGGCCCTCAGGGCGGGCTGAGCCGGCCACAGAGTCGGGGCAGAGTGACAGATGCCCTCTCAGCACTGGGGAGGCTGAAAAGAGGAGGCCCACCAGGAGTCCAAGCTGCTTAGCGAGGCCCTGGAACAACCAAATTATATATCATATACATTATACTACAACCATAAAGTATATTAAATGTAATAAATGCAAAAACCAAAAAGGAATAAAAACTAACTTCATGTAAATGACCAATTATTAAAGAAAACATTGTTTTCTAATTTTTTTTACAACACTCTAGGAAATTCATTTAAATTGTATTCTCTCTTTAAATCTTAAGGTATAATAAACTTTTTTAAAACACCTGGCTATCAAAGCATCATTTTCTGGTATTAGAAATCCAACTCAGGGCCTGGCACTTGCTAGGCAAGCTCAAAGCATTTTTTTAAAAACTGTGATTACTTTATCTTATCTCTTGCTAGTTTTTATTTACTTTACATTATTACAGTTAAATTTTTCAAAGGTTTTTCTACTTAGGGACGACTATGTAAATATTTCTAAAATAAATACAACTATGTAAAATGGCATCATTTTCTAGGTTTAGTACCCTTCTATTCTCTTTCAAAAGCATAATTTTTCTTCTTCTCATTTTTCTTTTATGTCTTTAGCACAGGGTCTCACTACACAGCTCAGGCTCCAGTGATCCTCCTGTTCTCAGCCTCCTAAGTACTGGGACTGCAGACATGCATCATCACTTCCGGTCTCAGTCACTATCTCAGTGCATCTTGCAGGTGAGACCAACATGACACACCAGGAATTGAACCCTGGGTGCTGTGCTCTGTCTAAGCAGCTGCTTTAGTCCTCTGAGCTATTTGCCAGCCCTAAAAGCATAATTCTTCATTTATAGATAAGTTCAATAAAATGCCATGGTTTAAATGATTATGCTTCCCCAAAATGTAAATGTTAAAATTTATACTCCCCCCACCCCCTGCCTCCGCAAATCGTAACAGTAGAAGACAAGGGCTTTTAGAACTGATTTGCTGTACAGACAGTATCCTCAAAGACAAAAATGAAAGGGAATTAGTCCTCTTCGAAAGGCAAAGCAACCCAGAGTATCTCCCTGGTCTCTCCAACCGGTGAGGACATAGAAAACGTTGTGCCCAGGGCCCCAGAGACACCAGACTGCCCCGTGCCCTGGCTCTGACCTGAGCCTCCAGGGCTCTAAGAAGCACGCTGTTGTTTACAAATCACCCAGCTTATGTACTTTAGAGCACCCCGAATGGGCAGATAAATCATCACACGATTTGGGAACTTTTCCACTATATATGATTCACTCTGGATTTCATTCTTAGATGTTAAGGGAATTCCGCTGTTCTGTGTTTTCTGGTGTTGGTTTTGCTTCTGTTTGTGAAACCCAAGAGATTTTAAACAGACTTCTGAATTTCCTTCTTTTAAAGTATCTCTTTCCTGCCGGGCGTGGTGGCGCACGCCTGTAATCCCAGCACTCGGGAGGCTGAGGCAGGAGGATCAGTGCAAGTTCGAGACCAGCCTGGGCTACAAAAGTGAGCTCAAAGCCAGCCTCAACTGCATAGCGAGACCCTGTCTCAAAAAGACAAAATAAATAAATAAATAAATAAATAAATAAAGTATCTCTTTCCTGCCCAACTGCCTAGGTATAAGTGCCTTCTCCCACTCCATCCTTTCCTTCTCACACTTTTTCCTGACTGTACAAAACACTTCTGGCCACACCCTTTTCTCTCAAAAGTTTAACCTCCTGTCCTTTAACTTTGCACAGAAATTGTTAAATACAAATTATTCCATGGCTAGAACAAAAACAGAAAAAGAAATAGACTATCTTCTACAGACTAGACACAGAAACTGCATACTTCACACAAGCAAACAAGAACATATATTGTTCTTAGTAATGACAAAAATTCAGCTACAGATAAATGTAACAAAAGACAGGCAGGAGCTCCACAGAGATTATAAAGCTGCCTTGGGTGCGATGCAGAAAGACTCCGGTACATAGAAAACAAATTTCTCAAATCTTTCCCTTCTTTGAGTAAAGCAAGGAGTTCTGCATCCCAAATGCTTCAGCTGATTGTAATTCTAGGACATTTTGTTCAACTTATGCTAGAGTTATTTATTCCAGGATAGGGGAGATTAACACAGCGTGTTTAAAAGATGTAACCAGCTCGTGCAAGCCTGTGTAGTACAACTTTGGGAAGCTAACGACAGCTGATTCCTAAACCCTAAACCCACCGTATTCTCAGTGATTTACTGCGCCGCTCCGTGTTGCCCCTCCACCTCTTTCCAGGCTGTGATAGGCATCTGATATCTTGTAAACCTACCACGATTTGCAGCAGCAATCACATTATGTCTCGTCACCACCATAAAGAGGCTCATAAAGTCAAGAAAATCTTTCATGTAATCTTTTATTGCTCTATCTCTTAAAACTGGGACTAGCAAAGGCTAAGTACTAAGTAGACATATAAAAACGTCCTACACCGGAGCTCTGAACTCCTATCTAGGTGTTACTTCCAAAGATGCTAACATCAGTTCTCCCTTGTCTATTACATATGGTCTAAGATCCCGCGGGCCTGCAGTCCAGGTGAGTGTGGAGTGTCCCAGGGGGACGCTGGAGGGAAACCGCTGTCTCCTCAAACCACACCCAGATTCAGGCTTTTATCCATGGTGAGCTTTGTAACTACTCTGTAGTTTCATTAGTATGGGCTTTCTTGTTATTAATGTTTTACATTCCGATGTCCAAACTTACATTATCATGTGACTAACTTTCAATACAGTTATTTTGGGCATTGTCACTAAAGCCTTATAAAAATGCCAGGCACATTCCAATTCCTATTGCAAGGCTTTGGTAGTTTTGACATTTTCAAATATTTTTAGACCTCTACAGTCATATATTCAATAAGCATAGACAAAAAATATATTATGAAGTTGTAAAAATAGGAACGAAGGACCACTGATGATGCGATATAAATATTCTGAGTTTTGCCTCCTCACTTAGAAATTCAGGATCTGTTACATAAAGAGAATCAGATGTTTCTGTTGGTTCTGAGTCATGAAATTGCTGCGGAAGAACTTGGAGCCCTTGCTTTGAAAAAGCGAGCATCTTTATTTTCATTAACCACTAAAATATGCCATTTCCTCCTATTAAAACGTGGGCAGCAAACGACAGTGGCATCAGACTGTTTCATAAATAGAAATCACAGACACTGCCACATCCCATCTTAGGGGCTTCAGATACCTCAAAATATCACACTTTTACATTGCAATCTTTATTAGATCCTTTGCCAGGTGTTGGTCTATCATGTGTCTTACAGAGCCCAGATATTACTGTATAGCGAACAGTATTTGATAGTTCTATACTCTTATTTCTATGTGATCACTCATTTTGTACACATGGAGCTTTATTATATTATTTAGAAATGAGTCTATAGATTTCACAGATTTGTCCCTAGACTCATGATACAAATCAAGAGGGAAAAAAAAAAAATCCTGTGAAACCCCCAGCGACAGTTAATTTTGATTAACTTACTGGCTTGAGGCAAGGCCAGGATATTTGTGAAGTACATGTGCGAATGTTTCCGGTGGGTGGAGGAGGCCCGAGCAGGGGAACCCGGCTGGTGCCTGGCCTGGCCCCTCTAGGCTGGAGCTCTGTCGCATGACTGCCCCGAGGTCAGGGGCTGGCTGCGCTCTGCCTCGCCACCCCTCTGCTAATCTGCAGGTAGCAGGGATTTCAACCCACCTGCAGGAAAGCTGGTCCCTGCGCCCCTACTGTGCAGGGGAGCCAGCACCACCTTATACCATCTGCGTACTGCCTTCTTGCTTACAAACAACACGTAGACCCAGTCACATGATCTGAGAACTACAGGACTCACATTCTTAGCGGTCTTTGTCATTGCTGAGACAAAATACTGACACCCCAAGTAAGAGCAGGAAAAGCTATGCCAGGGCGCAGCCATCTGCTGGCTCCAAGACAGAGCAAGAAGAAAGCATGTGTGGCTCAAAGGGAGACAGTGGCAACAGCCTCTCTGCGTTTTATCCCTTCCGGGTTACAGTATCTGAGGGGTGCCGCCTACATCCAGGCTGGGGCTTCCCTTGTTTATAGCACCTCAAACTATGCTAAACCAGTCACTGTACTGGTTTACTAATTAATTATCGCACCCATAGTCCATATCTACACATCCATAACCCACCACGTTCCCTTGCCCTAGATCAGGCCACCCCAGGCTTTGGGGGGACACATAAGGAGACGTCCCAGTGTTTTCTCCCTCTCGTTTCAACCATCCAAAGAGTGCTGAATGAGAATGTCCACTTGGAAGGCAGCTTTAGACAACCTGCACATTTTCAGGGCGCCGTTGTTCTGTGTTTCTGACACTGGCAAGAGAACTGTGCTAGCATTATGGTATTTTCCATACATTATAGAAACATCGGCAAATTTGCCAGAGCCAAATATGAAAGAGAGAGCAGAAGGAACGAAAATACACCATTGCTGAAAGCCAATACGTACTCAAAATTTAATTTAGCACAAATATTTTTTAACTGAAATAATAACTTAGGAATATTCAAATTATGAAGAAAATAATCTTTCTCATCTCCAGATGGAGTAACGCTGGAATTGTTCAGCAGATAAAATGTATATTGCTTTTATTTGTCTCTGTTAGGAAATTTTAAAACCTGTGAAAGTATGTATTTCTATTAAAAAGTCAAGTTATTTTAGAATGCTGAGCAATGGCATCTGTATTTAAGATTCATAAAGTTTAAAAAATATCTAAGAAATGGCTAAAGTTTGACGTGTAAAAATCACTGTAGTTCCTTTATCATCCAATTTTGAAATTAAAACATAATATATACACATACATACAAATATATGTTTATATACATTTAAAAGTTCCTTAGAAGTAACAGAAATATTTTCATAATTTTCAAAAATATTCAAAATGATTCTAAAGCTTTGGAATATAAAGTTCATAAATTCGGTGGTGCAATATCATTCCTTTGAAATTTTGATGTTAATGTCTTGCAAAATCTCTTTTTAGCTATTCTGCCTTCCAAAAATAGAGATGAAATGATTAATCAGAGAACAACTGTAAAATATGGAATAAGGAAACGTGTGCATGTGATGTCATTATTGAAAATAAAATTAAATGTGCATGTTTTTATTATGCCATTGCAGGAATGTTTCCTGCCCGGGCAGTCACAAGTCTGATGAGCACGTGCACCTTGGGTGCCCAGCACTGACAGGGCGCGTCTCAGCTGCATCACTGCCCTGATCAAGCTATCTTTAAAGAGAGGGAAAACTCCAGTCACTGCGATACGGAATTTCAAAGCAGAATGACAGGAAATTAACAAGGGTTATTATGTTGCATGCTATTACCTTCAAAGTAGTTGTCAGGTTATAAGATAAAGGCCTGCAAAGTTGCTCAAACAATATAAGCACTAACTGCCCTTCTTAATGAACTAATAGAAATGAGTAGTATGAATAGAAATTATTTTAGCTATTGTGTATGTGCCTGTTACACACACACACACACACACACACACACATATATATATATATATATATATATATATATATATATATATATATTGATCAAGATCAATGATGGTGAACATTTCTTCATCATGATTTTTATATCCATTCCTGGCTTGATGGGCCTTGGGTCATTTCCAAGATTTAACTGTGGCAAATTTTACCGTTGTAAGAGTGGGTGTGCATATGTCACTGTGGTATGATGTTTTTCACTCCCTCTGGAAAAATACCCCTATGAAATGTACAGCAGATACTCTGAAAGGGAAGGAGGCTGTTCGAAGCAAAGGAACAAACGGAATGAAATAAAGACCCCAAAATTCAAAGACTTGGTACAAAAAATGGGCATCTGAAATGAATACACACTCCTCCAGTTAAAAAATAAATAAATAAAAATCACAAATAAATATATGAAAAAATGTTCATCATCATTGATCATTCAAGAAATGCAAATTAAAGCAACTCTGAGACTTCATCTCACCCCAGGAAGAATAACTGCCACCAGGAAGTCCATCAATAACATATGCTGGAGGGGCTGTGGGAAAAAGAACCCTTCTCCCTTGTTGGCGAGAGGGTAGGCTGGTGTAGCCACGGTGGAAAGCAGTGTGGAGATTGCTCAAAAACTGGGACTGAGAGGTGCCTTTCAACGCAGATATTCTTCTTCTGAATAGTTTTCCCAAAGAATTGAAAGGATCGGACTACCGTGATACGCGAGCACCTTTAGGGCAGCACCATTCGTCATAGCCAAATCTTGCGAACAACCAAGATGCCTGTCAGCTGAGGAATGGATCATGAAGACGTGGCATTTTTACACAACAGAGTACTACTGCTCAGTTATGAGAAACGAAAACTTTGAGGCTCCGATGTGTAAATGGATGCAACTGAAGGCCACACTCACAAATGCAATCAGCCAGAGCCACATGTGTAAGCATCACCTTGTCTTCCTACTGTGAGAACCTGAAAGAGGAAATAAAGTCTGAAACATCCAAGGGAAACCATGAAAGGGAGAGAAGCTGGTCAAAGGGAAGAAACAACTGGGGTGAAGGAAAGGTGAAAGGGAAGAAAGAAGAAGGAAAGAAAGAGAGAGAGAAAGAGAAAATACATGTGTGTGTATGCACAGGATAACTGGAATATTCTGGGAAAATATCCAGAAGGAGAATAGCTGGGTTGAAAGGCACCTCTAATTCTACGTTTTAAGGAAAAACCAGGATTTTCAAAATGCATTTCTGGGGCAAGTGTGTTGCCTACCAGTCCAACAGAATCCTTGTGTCTGTTCCTCTGAACAATCAATCGGAAGACAACAATATTCAAAATAACAGCCTTTGTTGAATTCTTGTTTAGTGAAATCCTATATCGTTTCTAACGCTTTTCATTTTCTTTAAAAAAAATTTAAACATCTTAAAAATAAAATTGAACACATACTGCTAACTTTAGTATCAGAAGAATGCACTCATAAATGAATACAAGGAAGGAGTCAAATTAATGATAGTTCTTTCCAAGAATAAGAATTTCAGGTTGGGCTTGCACTGAAAGCTAGCGACTTGGCTACTTGACAGCTCACTAACCTTTCATGAGCACGGTTTGCTCTCACGTGAAGAGTACCTCCAGCAGTGTCCTCCTGACTACTTCAGGATAGAAGTTTTGCCCATACAGGCTTGGGCTGGGAAAGTTTTCACCAAGTCTAAGTTCACCGTCTTAGATTTCTCTAGTTTCTCGGTCCTAAATTCTGGGCACATTATAACAAGAGATATTTGACTTTTCTTTTAACTATTAACCACTTGCAGTAGTATTTATTTGCATATTTACTATGTGTTTAAGTCTTTAAACCTTCTAGGGACAGAAGAGAAGTAAAAATATATTTTTAATGTATTTGGCACAGGGTCTCGCTATGCAGCTCAGACTCAGTGATCTTGCTGTTTTCGGTCTCCTTAGGACTGAGGCTGTGGTGCCCAGGATCTAACCCTGGTCCCTGTGAGTGTCTAAACAGGCGCTCAGTCCCCTGAGTCATCTCTCCTGCCCTTAAAATGAGTTTCTGTGGTAGTGTGTTGTCTGCCTGCCTAACAGAACCCTCTTTTTTTTCTTTCTCTTCGCCCTCCCACTCCTCCTCCGTTTCTTTTTCTTTGCCTTCTTCTCTCCTCCACACCCGCCATCTTCTCCCCCTTCCTATGTCCTCTTCTTCTTCTCTCCTCCTCCTTCTCCTCCTCCTCCTCTTCCCCCTTCTCTCTCTTTTCCTTTCCTTCATTTTTTCCTTCCTCCCAGTAAATGCTGTCTCTAGCTAAAAAGTGCCTTCCGAAGTATTTCATCAAGCGGCCTGTTTAGGTGACAGTTTAAACACCTCAAAATAGTGCAATGTAATGAGATGTTTTTAGGTGATACGATTTTGATCACTCATATGTTTACATTAGTAAGAGTAAAAAGGAAGATAATGGTTATTTTTTTTTTTTTCTTTGCCCGAACTGCTTAGCATTGACTACATTAGCAATAAGACTATCTGGTACAAGTTAAGGAAGAACTAATACTCAAAAGCCAATTGGAGTCTTTCATCTTTGACTCTTATGCAGAAAAAAAAAAAAAGAAAAGAAAAGAAAAAGGTAACAGAATGGAATAATGACCCAACAAGTCTGTACTTTCAGGGACATGTTGATCTTACCCTTTAATGTTTTGGACAGAGCTTCTCCTACATCGCTGGCTCCGCTAACATTTCACCGCTCTCACCTCTTCCCAATGTGCACTTGTGCAGAGGCTCTACGCTAGTTTTGACCATCTTCATGGGTTGTAGGGTCTAGGATACTTGCTGACTTCCGTCATTCTCACAAATTCTCTTCCTGGAATTCTCACAGATAACGATGAGAAATCTGGACCAAAGTATTGGGTTACCTGTGGCTGGAGTTTGGCCAGTGCCAACGCTTTATAAAATATTCTATAGAAAACAATACAAAATTAATTACAAATATGGTTTCTTTGTTTAAAAGCCATACATTCTAATGAGTGTAATTTGACTTTCTAATCAACATTTCTAATGACCTGTTGAAAATCCAATCATGGGTAACCCAGAATCAACCGTTAAAATATAGACTACCCCAAAACTACTATTTTGGGGCTGTTTTGTTTTCATTGATGTTGTTTTTACTCCACAGCTTTAAGATAGGAACACAGAGACACGTGACCTCTAACTTACTTCTAGCAAATGTGTTTCCTGTCCTGAACAAGAGCGGTCTTTGCTTGAGCGTGTCGCCCTTCTTTTATCCTTTGACTGTTTTCTCTGCTCTTTCCTGTTCCTTCTTCACAGGTGTTACATCCTGGTCACCTGTGGTATAATAGAGCCACTCAAAATTTGTTTTCTTTTTTCTAAATCCAGATTCACTTACATAGCTGTGGACAAAAGACAGCACCCTTTCTCTTTATGCCTCAGTGAACTACAATCGCAGCACATTCTTGACTCAATTAAGCCATGCACAGGTGGGTCATAGGGAAAAAAGTTCCCAAAATCCACCTCTCCCAAACTTCCAAAACATCTCCTGCGTATATAATTTGTCAGAGTCTGCTGAACAAAAATGAAGTGAATATAACTGGTATGGATGCCTTTTTAGTTACTTGTACGTGAAGGTATTTTAATTGGAGAAAAGAAGAAAAATAGATCTGTACTAAGGTTTACATTTAGAGCATTGGTTTATATTTTCAATGTCTACAATATATCAAAAAATTTAGATACATGTAGCAAAAGCAGACAAATACTTCATTTATGGAATAATAGAAATATGACTACTGTTTTGACTGGAAATACTTCTAGATTTACTTCTTGCTGATAGAAACAGAAAACATTATATTTAGAGTTATTTGAGAATTTGGAGGTGATAAAAATTTATTTAGGGATTGAGGTTTTAATAGTGAATTCAAATTAGCAGTGAAGTAATTTGTCATGAATTACTGTGTTAATTTATATATACGTTATGTATATATTTTAAGTTATCTTGATTAAATTCAGTAGATGTCTACCACTTTTCTGCTATTTCTGTTAACCGGCTAGATATTATTACTAGCAGTAGTTTCCTTTGCTTTATAGCTCCGCCGTGTACCTTCCAATATCTAGTAGTATTGTTTTATGCATTACAGCTCCAAAGTGTATAAAGCGACTATGGAATATGAAAGCTTCAATATTTTGTTGTTTAATATTGTTTAAGTCATAGGGAATACTTAGGAATTGGACCAAACTCGGTAGTATAATTAAGACAGACAAGTTTGAAAATCAAGTGTAAAACATATGAGCTCTACATGATAGTTAAACTGTTTCTTCTACTTCAACCTCTATTTTATGGGACTCACGTACACATTGAGCATAATTTTAAAAATTTAAATGGATCTTGAGTTCAATCTTTTCTGAAAATGTCATTATTCCATTATATAACATTAATCTAATTTTAATATCAAGTGTTTCTTGAATTTATAAATAAAATTTGTAGAATACAGAAAACTAATTTTGATGGGTTAAGTAATAATTACAAGTTAATATAGCTTTTCAGAAAATAATCTCCTGTGTTAGATGAAATAATTTTTGTTTTAAAAAGTTATATTTCCTTTACTGTAAACTGAAATAACTGAAAATAATGTGATAAACCAACAGAAATTAAGTTTTCATTACATTTAAGCACACAATTTTTCATTTAGTTTATGCACACACACACATATATATATATATATATATATATATATGTGTGTGTGTGTGTGTGTGTGTGTGTGTGTGTGTGTGTATTGTGCGAACTTGTCTCTTCTAATTATACCATTGAGTTTTGTTCAGTTCCTAATTATTCTCTATGACTTGAAGAATATTAAACAACAAAACGTTAAAGCTGTTACATTCCACAGTCACTTTATACACATTGGAGCTATAATGGAAAAAACAATACCACTAAATATTAAGATATACAGTGGAGCTATAGTGAAAACGAAGCTACTACTAATAAAAATTATCTAGCCAGTTATCAGCTAGAAATAGCAGAAAAATGTCAACTTTTAGTGATCCTCCCACTTTCAGCCACCCCAGCGCTGAGGTTACAGGTGTGTGCCGCCACGTCCAGACTCAGTTGCCAGCTCCGTGCACATGGGGCCGCGGCGGGAATGCGCGTGCTGCTATGGGTTGAACCTTGTGCGCGCCTAAGCAGAAGGTGTCATTTAATACATGCTAAAGCTTAAGCTTTTTTGTATACTACGGTTATTTTTTCTAAATAATGTAATATCCTTGGAAACAATAAGTGGCATCCATATGAATATGTATACTAAACTGACTGAAACCACTTAACCGTCAGAACTGTGTCCGGTGGATGTTTTTCAATAAAGCTTGCTCAGCAGTTTACATGCCATGCATAATGTGGAACAGAGTGGAATATTTTCTTTTGTGTGGCAAAAGAAATGAAGCAATTGTCTGAATTAGTCCACAGTAACGTGCTGTTTACTTGCAATGTCAAAATTCATTTGATCTTCACAGCAAGATGACAAATGTTTCTGCAGGAATGTTATCTGACATCCTGGGACACAGCAGCATACTCAGGCAATCACAGGAAAGTTGGTGGTAGCCCTGTGTAATCATATCTGCTTGGTGAATTTAGGGATGGAATTATATCAATTTAACCTGGCTCTTGAGAAGTAGTTTTCAGTAATTAATAGAATATTTGATGTTAATGAAGTGAGAGATTTTACTCACATTAAAAAAAAACTAGGGAAATCAATATCAAAAATACTAAAATATACTTTCAAAATTGCATTGTATAATGTCAGAAACAATTTCAATTGGTTATACAAAAGTGTGCAATAACCAACATAATGATTAACATTCATATTTCAGTTCATTCAGCAGTAAGCAAATAGCACTTTGACTCAAAATAGCTTATTTAAGCATGAGATCACATTTTACACATTTGGTCCAGGGTCTCACTATGCAGCTTGGACTCGTGGTGATCGTCTTGTCTTCAGCCTCCCGAGTGCTGGGATTACAGGCGTGCACCACCACGCCCGGTTTCATGGCCAACTCAGTGCACCCGGCTTCACTTTTGTTTACTTTTTATCCTTTGCTGAGGAGCAAGCAGTCATCTTTCCTTATGCATCCCTCCAGCTCATGGTCCAGTAGGACCCCTGGCGACCCCTTGACCTGAAAATGTGGATCTGTCCTCCATGGACAGAAGCCATTCCACAATCACTCTCAATCCAGCCTTTAGCCTTTGGTTTCTCTGTGTCCCCTCTAGACCCCTGTTCTCTCAGAGGAATCTATTACACATGGCATTGGACATCACCAGGGGTTTAATATTACTTCCGTCATCCCACAGCACGCCACTCTCCCTACTCAGTTTGAGCAAGACCCACAAAGAGTGGAGAGTGGAAATGCTAAGACAGCTTCCTCTGAAGACTTCTTTTCAGAGTGCCCGTTCTTCACTATCTTAACTCTGTGTCAAATGTTTAACATATAATTTAGTTTTATATGAGAGGCGAATTGTTCTCAATTGATGGACTTCCACTGCAGGCTTCTCCACTTTATGGTGGTTGGAAATGATTTTCATTCAGTAGAAACTATGCTGCAGTCTTGGAGTTCTGGTTTTCTCCTGGCCAGCAGTGTGTAATCTCTCTCTCTCTCTCTCTCTCTCTCTCTCTCTCTCTCTCTCTC
>PVJA010018128.1:0-31159 GCA_004027025.1 Myocastor coypus | reverse complement strand
CTACAGAGATAGCTCAGAGGTCTAAGAGCCTACCAGACAAGCGCAAGGACCTGGGTTTAATCCCCAATACCACACGTCACACCAGCCCCATGCCATGCCGGCCACTGAAACCAGGCTTGACAGCCCCCACGTATAATCCCAGCACTAGGGAGGCTGAGACAGGAAGATCGCTACAAGTCCAAGCTGCATTGTAAGGTCCTATGCTAATTAATTAATTACTTTTTTAAAAATAAAGATATTAATTATAGCAGAAAGTGGGTTGAAAGGAATGAGGCTGTGTGGGAATTCTCTCTACTTCCTGTTCTGTTTTCCTTTTAACACTCAACAGTGCACATGAATAAACAAATACATTTTAAAATGAAATTCTAGGCTGGGCGTGGTGGCTCACGCCTGTAATCCCAGCACTCGGGAGGCTGAAGCAGGAGGATCGGTGCGAGTTCGAGACCAGCCTGGGCTACAAAAGTGAGCTCAGGACCAGCCTCAACTGCATAGCGAGACTCTGTCTCAAAAAGACAAAAAAAAAAAAAAATGAAATTCTACTTTTAAGGCCCCATAAAAAGAAATGAGAAAACTATACAAGTGTAGCAATCCTACTTTATCAAAAGAACTAATAGCAACTGGATAGTAGGTTAATTTTCAACAGCAGGACTTCAGGAACAGGTGGGTCAGCATTTTCCTTAGTTTTGCTGTTTACCAGGCCCTTGACCTTGGCCAAAAATGCTTTTAACATCTCTAAACCCAAAGCTCATCATTTTCTAAATAAAGATAACATTTTTACTTATGTTCTCCTCTGTGCTTTCCTCATGTGAAATATTTAGGAACCTAATAATGTCCTTTATTATCCCCATGCAAATAAGATCAGTATCAATTTATGAAAACATTCAATCTGAACCATGGGGGGTGTAAATTTACTTCTTTGTACCTATAAGGTATCTGTAATAAGAAGCTTTATTATTCAAATTATTATAAATGTATATGATTTAAAAGTCTTGTTCATCACCAAGCCCAAAAGAAATAGCCACTTTATATCAGTCATTAAAATCTTAAACTTTCTTAAGAGCTTCTGTTATCATTTACATAAGGATAACTTAAGAACATAATCATCTTACTGGATATTCAGTGTTAAAACACATTATTACACTTAATAAAGAGTATTCTTGTTTTTTCTCAATAAAAAAGCAGTGCGTTATCTCAGCTATGTACAGGGTCACTTGTATTACTGTTCAATTTGCTGCTATTTATAAAATATTTATTTTACATTATTCTGCTTGTTCGAGTCAGGTTTTATTTCTGCAGAGAAGTGTACAGAAGCTTTTCAAGCATTCCAAACTTGTCTTAAATCCCTTTTCTCAGTAGAATTCTTAGACTGTGTCACCCTGGGAAGAAGAACGACTTCTGAGCTATCTGGCTGGAAGAATTTGGAAGCTACACAAAATCACAAGCAAAGCGTAGTCTGAAAAAGACTCTGAAACACCACACTGACACCCAGGAGACAACGCTAATGTCCAGAGTGGGGTTTTGCCTCGGGAGAACTTGAAATGGTTCCATCCTTGGTGTCCTGCTGATTCATTATGTGACCTTGCTAAGGACTTTTTTTTCACCATGTGGGTCAAGGAGCAAGAAGTATCAATATCACCTGTATTCTTTAATGATCATTTATGAATTAATAATCTCAAAACAAAAATCTCAGGTGGTGCTGTTAATAAATGCAAAGCATCACTATTATTTGTGCAAAGGGAAAACAGAACACTGGACTGTATAAACAGGAAAAGTCCTGGGTAGTGTCCAGAAGGCTGGCACAAAGGAAGAGACCATTTTTCCTGAGACAAGTTTCCTTTGTTTTTCAAAGCTTCAAGCGACAGAAAGTTGAATATGGAAAACACACGCCTTCAACTGTACAATGCAGTGAGGGCCATTAGAGTTGAACTGAGTTCATATTCAGATGTAGTTCCATTCTCACACCCCCCGTTTTGTCCTTGAAAGGCCCAGCTGCTTCTCCAGCTGTCTGCCACTCCTTCGTGCCCATAGCTTTTTTCATGGGACTTTGTACTCCTGCCATGTTTTTCAGGGCTAAAAATGGTAGACCTATTGTCCCTCATCTGAAGATGATGCAGAAAAGTTTTGGGCATCTACAAACACAACGCTCACAAAGGAGAGACACTGTTTAGGTATGCTCATACAAACATCTTGTGTCAGACTTCAAGTCTGATTGAATTCTTAAGGTTTCATCACATAGCTGTGGAATGATCAGTAATCTAAAAAAGCACAGCCCCTTTTATTATGTCCACTTCAAATTCATGTCTTTAAAATAAGGCCAGTTAACAGCCAAGCGAAACATACTGCAAGAAAGAGTGTCACCTGTCTTGGACTTACAATGTTTGTCAGAATGAGCAGCCAACTATGAGTTCTGGAATAGTGGAGTCAAGATCAGCTGTTTTTGACACCAAATGCTGTGACCCTGTAAAAGCATCTGGGCCACCACAGACAACAAAAACGTGAAAGGAATGGACTAAATCACAGACTTTAAAATTGCGTTTCAGAAAGTCTAGGTTCTGTGAAACCATGGTAGGGAACGATATAATAAGAAGAATTTAGATGGGTGGACTTTTACTCACCTATCCACTAGAATGGCGCCATACATAGTCTTGAAGTTCATAAGATTTAGTTTAGTGAGAATCTTTCAATTTCTAAATATATTTTAATAAATATTTCTATAGTCCCTTTTTATCTAAGAGCCAAAATAGTAAAAGTATTGATGATTTTAAGATAAATTGCATTCAACTTGTTCCTCAAACATATAAATCAGATGATTGACCTTACTTTGCTTTATATATTATTATTATTATGGTGTTATAAAAATACTGTATGAATTTCATTATGTTCACAGAGGAGACATACTGATAGCACAAACCAATTCATAAATAATAAAATTTTTTTCTTAGTGATAGCATAAATTAGGTGTGTATGTATATGTGCACTTTCTATATGCTGATTATGACAGTTTATGGGGAAATGATGTCCATAAAAACATAGGCACGTATTTACAGCCTCATTTGGATGCCTTTAAGTGCTTTATTTTGTTTGTTTAAAATACACTCTATTTTCCATTCTTGAACTGAGTCAGCAGAGGAGGCAGACAATGATGATAACAAATCTAGAATTGTTCATTTTAGAACCTAAATGAGAAGCTCTGTTCACATCACTGGCAATGAAGAGGAAATGACAAATTTAAGTAATCAGATATCAAGAGACACATAACACATATGACGGGGGATTAAGAAGCAGTGAATAAAGCAGACTTGTCATAGACAAGCATGAGCTTAATTTGCATCAGAAACCTAATTGAAAGCACTAAAACTGTACCCTCTAGAAAAAAATAGGAAGAAGAATCCTTGTGAAATTATGTTAAGCAATTCTTACATAGTTTGTAGAACTCAATAATCATAAAGACAAAATCTTGATAAACTACACAGCATGAAATATAAAATTTTAATTGATGTTTTCTTCTAAACAACATAAAAGTACAATTAACATACTGAAAAAATATTTGCAAGATGCAAAGGTAAAGGATTTGTATGCAGACTATATAAATAATTCTTATAAAGCAATAAAAAATTCAATTAAAAATTGGAAAGCAGATTCAAACAGATATTTCTTCACAACAAGAAAAGGATGATGAAGAGAAGCATAAAAAGATGTTCATTATCACTTATCAGCCAGGTGTAGTAGCACATGCTCTTAATCCCAGAACCTAAGAGGCTGAGGCAGGAAGACTACTGGGAATTTGAGGCCAGCCTAGGTTACATAACATGTTCAAGGCTAGCCTGGACCAAACAGCAAGACTTTTTCTCAAAATAATAATAATAATAATAATAATAATAATAATAATTTAATTAATTAAACTAAGTGCTGGGGATATAGCTCAGTGGCATAAGTGCCTGCCTGGCAAGTACAGAGTCCTAAGTTCAAATTCCAGTACCAAAAAAAAAAATATATATATATATATATATATATATATATATATATATATATATATATGTATATATCAGTGTAATTAATTAAAATAATGCAATGTCACTAATCCAAACTGAAAAGTGGATTAACTCACAGTGTATCATTGCTATAAAACTACTAAAATAGCTGGAAATGCCAAAATATCTGTACTGGCAAAATATATGGTTACATGAAAAATACAAAAAAAAATTATGGATCGTTTAGTGTCTTTCTTGATGTAGAGATAGACAGATACTATGACACTGTATTTTGGGTGGGGTCATATGGAAAATTTCACATTGATCATACTATATTCCTAGCAGTGATTGGCACATATAGAGAACGTATGAATCAAAATCATTCTGTACTTCTGGTTTATCATACTAGTGCATAACCAGAAAACAAGTTAGGAGCTGCACATGCAACTTAAATAAAATTGCACTGAATTTATATAGCCAATTACATGTTTAAAGAAATGTCAGGTGTCACACGTTTTACATCGAGTCCCTATCCTTCTCCTTTTTTTATACACAGTCAAACCTTTGTTCTAGTCACAAAAGAAAATCATACAAAATAATAATTTTTTAAAATACCAACAGGTTGTCAGGAATTCTAAATCTCTCTGAGCCTGTCCAAATCAGTGAACCACAATAGCACTCAATTTCTTTTCAAAGGCTCTTTAAATTTTTAAGTATCTAATTCCACTGTATACCAAATTAATATAAGAAAATGTGGTTACTCAAATAACTCATGTCGTGTCATTGAATTTAAATTCTATTATTAATATAATCATAAAAAATTAAAAACCAACTTTCCAAAATGTCCCTCATATATTTCAGTCTACAAATTTACCATTTTATGTATTTTTCAAGTTGATCTTATTTAACGTATTTATCAATCTAATTTGTTAGTAAAAAATTAACACATCTATATGCAAGTTTATGTAATTATACAGTTCTCACATGTATCAATATTAACTTATTACTGAGTACTTACTAAAGAGTAAGATTATCCATATATTGCCAACATAGTACCATTTACAATGTCCGTTGATTTTTCTGGACAACAGAAGTGGTTTCTCTGCCTTCAATAATGCCTAGCCAGATTCACTGTCTCTTGTACCAGTTTTCTAGCCCTGCCTCCAGGGAGCATTAAAATGGCCACTGAAACAGGTCATGGTGGCTCCCGCCTGTAATCCCAGTGCTTGGGAGGTTGAAAACAGGAGAATCACTATGAGCCCAATCTGTGTAGTGAGACCCTGTAGTAAATACATTAAAAAGAAAATAATAATTTTCTATAGTATCAGAAAAAGCTGACTGAGAGACAGCTTCAACCATATCCCAGCCATATGAGCACACTGTAGAAATCACATTATGTGCATTATTTCCTTTTAGGAGAGTTATATTTAAATGTGAGATACTCTCTTCCAGTGTTACAACAATACTGATCATTTTAAATTGATGTCTCAAGGATGGTTTGTTACTTTAATGGTATTCTCATTTACTGTTTTGAATATAAGATTTCTTGACATATGTTTGAATTTGTTGTGTTAGGATTTCAACCCTTATAGATATTAAGAAAAATTGATAGGACACGTTTTCTAATTAACTAGATTGATAACCAACCTTCTACACACCCATTGAGAAAATGCAGCGTACCAGAAGAAAGCAATGAATTTGATAGGAATTTGACCAGTGCAATACATTTGTTCACATGGATGAGAGCAAGTAAGTTCCAGGGACAATGTTCACAGGCATGCTGACCCACCTGAGGGGAGTTTCCCAGGCCAAATGTATTCCAGGAATACATAAAACAAATTAAGAAAGCACATTTTACTTCAAAGTTGTCTACATACACACACTGACAACTCGGCTTTGAGTTTAATAGCAACAAAAGCATCATGATAGCACAGCTGACTTTTAACTAAATGTGTATCTCAAAAAATATGGGGAGTCCATAGCAGTCTTTTTCTTTCTAACAGTTAACTAATGTAAACATACTTCTTTACAAAATTATAAGGACCAAGAAAGAGGCAAACTTCGTTCACTTTAATACACATTTCCCAAAGCTTTAGATAAAATACTAGTAGTACCACTGGATTCTTCCTTCTTATTGGCACTGCGAGAAAGGTTAAAAGTAACAACATAAAAGGAAAACAAAAATGACATATACATTCCGGGGCTGGGGAGATAGCTCCGAGGCACAAGTGCCTGCTGAGCAAGTGCAAGGTCATGAGTTCGAACCCTGGTCCCACAAAAAAAAAAAAAAAAAAAAAAAAAAAAAAAAAATGACATATACATTCCTCTGTGGCCAAATTTAACAAACCTTGAAATTGCTACAAAAAGAGATTTCATGTAAGGGGAAGGAGCAGTATTTAGATTATCCACGCATCATGTTCAAAATATCTATCCTCGCAATGCAAACTGACAGCTAATGCACACGCATAATCGAATGGGAACCAGCAATGGCAGATCTCAATGGGCTGCCCAGCACAAGGAGCTTAACCGCCCAGGGGACCTGTCGAGAACGATCTCTTCACAGGCGTTGGTCCCATGCTGTGCCCTGTTATGGGGCAATTTCATCAATGGAAAGTAGAGGAAGCTCTCAGGCAACAGCAGATTTTTATTTTCAGGCAGCTTCTTCACCAGGGAATAAAGTATCTCCCTTAAAATAGTGGAAGTTTTAGCCAAATAGCCATATTTTTGTGTGCGCAGAAGAATTAAGAAAGAAAATAGGCTATTTTCCATTGTAAGGATAGACAAAAATAAAATTAGGTACTGGAGCAGACCTGACTTTTTCCATACAAAAGAAAAATTCCGTCACTTGGAATAGCTTTTCAGATATAATTACAAGATGCAAATGGGATGACTAAGGTGACATCTGCCCTGGTTACAACCTTCTAAATTTGGAGAGTGCCATCAGTGTGCAAACATCAGATTGTCTCACTAGTGTGACAACCTGAACAGTAAATAAAATCTAAAAGGTCCAATAGGTACAGTGAAAGGGAAAGAATTGTTTCGATGGGGAGGAAAAACTGAGATGAGGAAAATGGCAAAAGAAGGGGAAAAGATATATTTATGTATATATGTAGGATAGTTTGGATAATTGTACTGTCAGTTTCTTCTGGTCTTTTGAAAGGAGCAGTTAATGCTTAAAACTTTCTCCTTTTATTCTTATTTTTTTTAAATGTCTTATAGCATTTTTGCTGTGTTTTG
Source organism: Myocastor coypus (assembly GCA_004027025.1). Classification (NCBI taxonomy): domain Eukaryota; kingdom Metazoa; phylum Chordata; class Mammalia; order Rodentia; family Myocastoridae; genus Myocastor; species Myocastor coypus. Next base: position 23,951 of record PVJA010018128.1, on the reverse strand, counting down.
TTTTTAAATCAATCTTGCATGTTTATATCTGGTAACCCAAGCAACTAACTTGAAGATAATATCATGCAATAGAGCAATCATTGTCGAATTCGATTACTTCGGCTATTGAAATATTTTATCATTTCTAATGCTGTTTTGCATTACTATCTTGTACTCTTTTTTGCTTGTTTTGTTTTTATATTTTAGGAAAGGGTCTACAGGGTGTTCAGGGTCTCACTACTAGATCAGACATAGTGATCCACCTGTTTAGAGCTCCCAAGAGCTGGGATTACAAGAGTATGCCATCACTCCCAGTCTCAATTGCCAGCACAGTATTATACCCTGGGGGTGGAGTTAGCACAGCAGGTTGGAGAATCAAACCTCCAGCCCCTGAGCCTGCTTGCAGGTGCTTTAATCTGCTGAGCTATTTGGTCGGCCCTTATCTTATATTCTTTAAAAAATAAATATGGCTGGGGAAATAGCTTGGTGGTCTTAGCACCTGCCTGGCAAGCACAGGGACCTGGTTCTGTCACGAGAACTACATCCCGCATGAGCCCCAGAATCCTGGGTGTGCCTTGCCAGCAACTAAAACCGGGCATGGAGGTGCATGCTTCTAATACCACCACTGGGGAGGCTGAGACAGGTAGCCAGACCCTGTACCAAATAAATAAATAAATAAAAAGTATTAATTAATTAATTAATTAATTTGTAGAGGTCTAATAGAATTATAACCGGGAAGAAATGCCAATGGCCAAAATAGCTCTCAAGAAAAGGCTTTCTAGTCAGAAATTACATTACTATTGCAATATTAATGTTTTTGTTTTTTAGAATTCTCTCCATAACGTTTCATACCTATATGCAAAGAAAAGTAGGAATTGCAATTACAATTCCTACTAATATATACAATATATGTACATATTACAGGCACATATGTTAATATATAATTATATATACATATTTCTCATTCTGGATGCTTATGCATCATTTTTTTAATTTGAATGTCAAAGAGTTGTACCTCAGTGGAGCTAACTAGAGACAAAGAGAAAAGGGTACATTCTCACCCACAAAGAGAGATTTCAAATATTTCAGAAAGTATCACTTTCCAGGGAATACAACCCTTTCTCTACATGTTTATTAATAATAGATCTTTTAGCAGGGAACAAGGCCTTCAGTTTTACAGTCCTATAACTTGCCTCATACACATGGAATGGAGTACCTGCCTGAGGTTCCCATTCGACATGAAAAAATTGTGTGTAACGCTGTCTTCAGGGTAGGTCTTCAGAGGAGAAGAAACAGCATCCAATGCCTCTGAAGAGTGCACTTCTATCAACGAGAGGGCTCCCAGGGCCAACATCAGCAGGCGAACACAAGCTTCAGTTTGCTAAGAGAGCCCTTAATTGCTTGCAAAATAATTTCCAAGAACCCGTCAAAGGCTCTGCAAATGCAGGTAATCAAAAGGGCAAACTATACCTCAAACGGAAACCAAACACGCCAATGAGTACAACTGAAAATTGCCAACCATAAGTCAAAGTAGGGTGACGTACAAGATCAACATACATGCGGTTATAGTTCCCAAACATGCAGTTTTCCTGTTGTTGTTGTTGTTGCTGTTGTTATTGTTGTTGTTGTTTTTCTTGTTTCAGAACCTTTGTTTGTTTATTCACTCATTTTTATGGCCGGCTCAGCCCGCCCCGAGGGCAGGGCTGGCGCAGCATGTGGTGCCGGGGATCGAACCACGGTCCCTGAAGCCGCCCAAGCTTTCCCAATCAGGCACTTTAGACCACTGAGCCATCCCGCCGGGCCCTTCCTCTTGGTTTTGCTAAGTAGAATGAAGGAATGCCTCTACGCTCTTCTTATCCAGGTGATGATTCAGCTATTGATAAGATTCTATCAGTAACCTTATATAAGACAGTTGAAGCAAGATCCATAGTTACATACGAAGAGGAATGTACGTGTCTTAGGGACTGATTCTTACTCCTGACTGTCAGGATTACTGAGTTCTTAGCACAAACAATTCTCCTGGATACTCTGAATCTGTCAACTCATTTGTTTCTATGTTCAATCTTTCTGATATACCAATGCCTCTTTAAGATAAAGTGAATAGTTCATTAGTAACTTAAATCCATAAACAAAAAAATGGAGACTACAAATCAGAACCCAAAATTCCTCCTTCCTGTACAAAAATCACCATACCACATTCCCTCCCCAAATGGCACAGGAGATAAACAACGCTGAGTATGTTAAGGTAGCGAAATAGCCACTGGTATATTTTACTTTTGATTATGACTTGGAAGTACTTCCAGTGTGCACATGAACTTAATAACACCCACGATGAGCCTTCGCCTATATTTACAGGCTTTTGTTCCAAATATTTTTCCAAATATCACCTTATGTGCCTATAGAGCATACTTATACAACGCATTCATATAAGCAGGCTGACACACAGAGAAGTTAAGGTACTTCTCTCTTTTCTGTAAGGTGTTTCACAATGGTTCTCAACCTTTCTAGTGCCGTGACCCCGCAATACAGCTCCTCACGTTGCAGTGACTTCAAACCAAAAAATAATTTTGGTGGCTACTTCAAAACTAATTTTGCTACAGTTATGATTCGGAATGGCTTTAGGCAACCCCTGTGTTTTGGTCGTTCGACCCCTGCCAGAGTCGCGACCCACAGGTTGAGAACTGCTGTTAAGGTCCCACAGTTAAGTAATAATAGAGAAAGAAATGGGACCCAGGCAGTAGGACTCCAGACTAAAAAAATATTGCCACTGAGTAGCAATTTCCTTTAGGTACTGAAAATATTTTCTCAATATTAGTAACATTGTTTATATCCCCCCTTTTTGTTTTGATTTGCAGGACCATTTTGTGGTGGAAAAACATATATATATAGTATACAAAATAGAACAGATACACAGTTACTTTCTCTTAGTTCAATGAGAGCAAAGATTTGCACTAATAGCATTTAGACAAGATATTGTGTCTGCATCATATACTCTGAACAACTACTATGAAGACAACAATATGCAATGTATTCATTATTGTAACCGTCCTACTAACCTGCTTTGAAATTGTCTCATTGCTGTTTATTTCTCATTAAAATTAATTTTAAAAAATAGAAACTAATAAAAATATTAGTAACATTGCAACAGTCCACTTATCCAGCAAATGCTTTTTGAGCATCTACGCTATGTCAGGGTCTGATTTAGGTGCTTATGATAAAGCAAAGATCAAACTATGGAGAAGTACACGCCATCAGGAAGTTGTGTTCTAGTTCTCAAGTCAGAGGAAAAAAAAATGCCAGCAAGTAAGACATATGGGATATCAGTCCTTTGGAGAAAAAAACAAAAACAAAGCAAATAAGCGGAATAAGAATAGCCTACCAGGGCCAGCAAGATAGCTCAGTGGTCTAAAGTGCCTGCTTCCACAAGCTTAAGCAGGTGCAGGGACCATGGTTCGATCCCTGGCACCACATGCCATGCCAGCCCTGGCCTCAGGTCCAACTGAGCTGGCCAAAAAAAAAAAAAAAGAATGGTATACCACAGGTGAAGATTTACTATTCTAAATCTTCTCACTGTGGAGGTGACATTTAAAAAGAAAGTCAAAGAAGGTGGAGGTGAAAACATGCAAATATCTTCGTGAAGAACATTCTAGAAAAACAGTAAGTGCTAGAGTGTTTGAAATCTCGCTTAACATCCAGGGGGAACATCAGGAATACCAGTGAGGTGTGCGGACTGAGCACAGTGAAAAAGATGAACACCTGGCAGCGTGTCCAGTTAGACATCAGCAGGGGCCCGAGGCCTGCAGCAATTTTACTCAATAGTAGTGGAAAACCACTGAAGGGGATTTTGCTTACTAACAGACCAGAGGACAGAGATGAGGCCGCCCACACACAAATCAAAGTTAAGTGACACTGGCTTGATTTTTGAGCGAGGTGGCTGAAATGGAGGCAAGTGTCAGCTCCAGGCTATAATTTGAAGACCTAGAAACACAATTTCCTAAGAAACTGGACATCGGGCATGAGAAAAGGACAGGTGAACTTGATGAAAGTTTTTGTTCTACACAAATCAAAGGGCCAAGTTGCAATGTCATGAGATAAAGATGATTCTTTGGGAATCTGGATTGCAACTCATCAGGATTTTATTTGTTACACTGGCAATTGTGACTACAAAGCCACTGAGAAGTTAATTAAAGAAGTTTAATGTCTGAATCCTGAATTCAGAAATATGAAATCAATACACAGATGGAATCTAGGTTTCTTGGACTAGAAGGGATTGCTTATGTGGAAGAGAGAAGAGAGGAAAAATTGAGACCGGCACAGAGTCAGGGTAAGAAAAGGGTTTTAAAAACTGAAGTCTAGAAGCAGTCAGTGTTTAGTACAAGAAAGAGAGGGAGTGAGAGAGAGAGAGAGAGAGAGAGAGAGAGAGAGAGAGAGAGAGAGAGATTAAGAAGGGGTAGATAAGAGGAAAAGAAAAGTTAAACACTCTGAAAAACGATGTCTCAACTATAATGGGGTGATTGCTCCAAATGCCGCTCATAAATCTCGGGTTTGCCAAAGATTGATGGTTTCACATTGGTTTTAGCATTGTGCTCGTGATAGGTGAACTTGAAAAGGTCCCTCCCACTGAAAGAGGGACCAGGAAGCCAAATAGTGGTGGGTTAAACAAGATGAGAGAAAGAGGAAATTTTGGACGCTTTGAAAAAGTGACCCATGGTCTCACTTGTGTCACTCAGGTTGAGCTCACAGTCATGGTGACCCTGAGAAGTTTCTGTTTGTAGAAGATAACAGAGAAGTAAGGCGACACTTAGAAGAAATTACGTTACATCTCCATGCTAAAGAGAATTTTTTCAGGAGTGAGGGAGGAAGCAGAAGACCTGGAGAGGTAGCACTATGGGAATGAGATAGGACAGACACCGCGGGCAAGTCGGGACTGCTACAGGCAGGAAGAGAAAAGCTTCATCTTTATGAAGCAGGAGGCAAAGGAAATGCAGAGTATACGCATGAAGGATGCGCACAGATGGGCAGTGCATACACAGGTTTCTTTCAAACTGCTTGTATTTTCTCAGTGAAACAGGAAATTTTTTAAAAAATCACTGATACTGATTGATCCTTCAGTTTGCAGTAGGTCCTGGGCTGGGCCTACTAACTGTGCCTAAATATCTACTATAATTTAGATACTATCCATACATTACTGTAGAGAAAATTGATAGCAAAGGTATAATTCATATATTCAATTCCAAAACTAATTTTCAATTCAAAGTATATTAATATTTAGGGAACTGCAGCATCAACCAAGGGACAATATACAGTAAGGAATATTTTTAGAAGCAACTTCGTTGTCAGCAAATTTAAAGCATTTTTTTTCTCTTTATTTAAATTAAGTTATTCAATTAAAAAATAAAATAAAATATAGAGGTATAAGAGAGTAGAGACCACTGTTTCTTGTAACAAATTTATAATTTAGAAATTATACAACTTATATAATAGAAATGATAGAAAATAACTTGCATGCTTCATGTCTTTTCTGGAATGGCTAGTCTACTTCACCAAACTGTGTCTGAAGAGAAAGATTTCCTTAAGATTAATCTCCAGTTCACGACGTGGCCAGTCAATCCTCTCAAACTTTGTTAACAAAATTAACTTTGTAAAATTCATAGTTCCAATTAAAGAGCAGAAGGAAAGTCTGAGCCGCTTCTCTCTTTATTTGAACCTGTTTCATATCAATGCTTTCAGGTGTCACAGCTATAATTTTTAAGTTTAACAATCAGAAGAGCAGGTTGCTAATGACAACCCAGAAGTCCATAAATGTTTCAAAAGCAAACAGAGAAAAATAATGCCTCTCATCAATCTCACCTTTTCTAAAATATTCAGGAAGAACTGCAAAAGAAGCTCTTTTACTTGATGCATATTAAAATACATGGCTCTCCAGACACACTTATTTCCTGAAGGCAACAAGTAGAAGCCTGCATAAAAACCTAATTTGCTTTTGAATTCTGTACTTACCTCACAAAATATGAAAATAAAAAACAAAGCGAAGAAAACAATTGCAGAGTTTAAAAATAAAAACTCATCCATAAGCCTATCATCTTTGATACCCACAGTATTATTTCAGTTGCTAGTAAGAAGAAATTTTTAGTGAATACATCAATATAAAAATTTAAGTTTGTATTATATGGGGTATGATCCATACTAAGCTTATACATCAATAAATAAATGACATTAATTAATATCATGTATTATTTTTACCCAGAATACAACTTTTTAACGTAAACTTGGATAAGCTACTTAACCTCTCACCATTAATTTCAGCATGCAGAAAATTGAAAAGAAAATCTAGTTTAATGATTGCTGTAACATTACAATGTATAAGAAACAGGAAGCATTTGGGTAAGGGATCTAGCACTGCTCCCATGATTATTCCTTTGCCTGGTATTAATTTTGCCAACCTTTTTTATTTGATGTATTTCTGCCCACTGCCCTCTACTCTGAGTGTTAATGCCTATTCCTTCTCTTTCCCACTTCAAAAAGTTTGCTATATAGCCTGCAGAAATGAGTCAAAGAGCAAATTTCAGTTAGAAATCGGGAGGATGGGCAGGTAATAGTGTCAATTTGAGTGGCTCGGGAGTTGCTCAGAGAATTAGTAACACCTCTTCTCTGTGTGTGTGATGAGTCGTGGAGAGCTGATTTGGGGTCCCTGGCCCAGGGAGCACACTCCTTCTTCTCTGGCGCTGTCCGCTGCTCTGCTCCCCAGCTCCCATGAGCTCTGCAGACTTTCTCATTTTTGCCCTGGTGCCAAGAAGTGGCACCATCTGCCGCAGAGCCAGCTGAGGGTGAGCTGAATCGCCAACGCTCTGAGGCACATTAAACCTCTCCTCTTTTGTTGTAGGTGTTCATCCGTGTCTCTCTTTAAGGGGAAAATTTGCCGTATAGGAAAGGAAGAATGGGGTCATCAAAACTCAGTTGCACTTGTGAAATTATAAAGTAGATACATATGTTTGGATATTTATGCTTATGCTTTTCTGTATCTACTAAACAGAATTTTTTTTAAAAAAAAATCCTTTCAGTTATTTATTTGTTACAGAGTGTCACTACGCAGTTTGTACTCATGGTGGTCCTCCTGACTCAGCCTACCTGGCTCTGGGATCACAGGGGAATGCCACCACGCCTGGTTTTGGTGGCTAGCACAGCACACCCAGGGTTCCAGGCCAACATGGCACGCAGTACTGGAGATCAAATTCAGGTCCTTGCACTTGCCACGCAGGCACTTAACCCACCGAGTTATCTCCCAGGCCCTGAAGACCTTTTAGAAGTAGGAAAAGAAGACCATCTCCTTTTGCCCTTCTTTCAATCATTCACATACTGACCACTCACTTTGGGAAAAATGACTTTAAAAGTAGAATCAGAATCAGGAATATTATTTTCCATGACTAAGCTTTCAACTACATTTCATCTATTCCAAGAGAGCTTTTTGTAGCCTCACTATTCCTACTTGCTGCTCCTTCTTATAAATAGATTCTTTGCTTAAATGAATTCTAAACAAAATAGAAAAAAAGTTTGTTCATTTATCCAGTGTCATAATCTTGATCCTAATACAATTTTGTTGGTCAGGGTTATTTAGTATTTTTCTTAGAAGTTGTACTGAAATTCAGAGCCTACAGCAATGCAACTTTACAGCAGATACAATTCTAAAACCGTATTTTTATAGGCATCAAGGAAGAGGAAAAGGGAATAAGGTAGCACCTTGGACAATTTCCCTTCAAGAAAGTTAAAGGTCAGCCAGGCGTGGTGGCGCACACCTGTAATCCCAGCACTCGAGAGGCTGAGGCAGGAGGATTGGTGAGAGTTCGAAACCAGCCTGGGCTACAAAACTGAGCTCATCGCCAGCCTGAACTGTACAGTGAGACCCTGTCTCAAAAAGACCAAAAAAAAAAAAAAGTTAAAGGTCAGCTGGAAAGCAATAGACTTATGTACTAAAAAGAGTGCACAAGTGAGTCTTCAATAACACTAGAATCAAAGTATTTGCTTTTCTAAAGAAGAGCTGTAGGCTGCTGATTTGTTTGTTTTTAGTTTCATCACTTAAAATAGGGCCCTTACTAAGTATCTAATATAATTGAAATTATTATGTAAAAACAGCAGCCACTGCTTAGTGCATTGTGAAACTCATGAATGGAAATACGTTCTATATAGAAGAAAGAAAAGAAAACTTCTAAGAATTGGCAAAGATCAATGAGACACCTCAAAACATGGAGAAAAGAGACGAGAATGTGAAACATAATGGGAGAAAAGTTGAGTTTGAAGGAAAATACAGGAGGTTTGATATGCAAATAGTAAGAATTTCAGATGAAGGAAACTGAACAGATGGAAGGAAGAATAACCAAGCCACAACAGACAAAACATTTTCTGAACTAAAGAAGCACTTGGGATGCAGATTAAAAGAGTTCACTACATCCCCTCCCCCACAAAAAAAAAAAAAAAAAAAAAAACTTATTTTAAAAACATAGTTTTATATGCATCCTGGAAACTTGTTCTGAATTTCTAAGATGAGACAAACTATTTTACAGTTGCATGCAAAGATGTTCATTTTCATAATAAAAGGAATCAGAGCAGCATTTAAACGTATCTGAAATACAGAAAGGGAGAGGCTGGAGCCCACGGACCACTGACACCAGACTGTAATCAAGAGCTCACCCTCTGACGAGACACCAATCCATGGGGAAAATACCATGTATCTCTGGACATGCAGAGATTCTGAAATGATGTCACACGTGTATTCCTGCCTGAGGAAAATATGTAAGAAGCTGCGAAATACCCACTGTGCAAGACAGGAACCTTCAAGAGGAAAAGGGTGAAAAGAAGAGTGAAGGACGATTCCCGTTCTTCATAAGGCCACAGATTTTCATGAGCTTCCACAGGAAGGCTGTCCACGGATATGTGATGGTCTAATTAAATATTTTTTGGAAGTCTGAGCATTTTCCCTTTAATTTATGAAATACGCTACATGTATAAAAATTATCGTGAAATAAGAAAATTAATAATCTGAACCAACCAATCTACCATCCTAACAGCTTGATTCCAAACTGTGATCCCTAGGGTACGCTGTACCAAAAGTGATCTCTGTGAATTTATTGCGTTTGTTTTCCTCAATGTATGCTTTTACAAAATAGATGTGCAGGGGCTGGGGATTTAGTCCAGTAGTTCGGCGCCTGCCTGTCAAGCGTGTCCGAGTTCCATTGCCAGTACCTGCTCCCCCCAAAGATAGATGTGCATATATCCATGCAAATAAATCCCTTGCTTTTTTGTTCGTGAGACTTATATAAACTTGTGTTGGACTGAATATAGCTTTCTGGCATTCACTTTTGTGTAATAATAGGCCTCTAATAAACATCTGTAGATGGTTTTCTTTCAGTTCAGAGTAACAGTCTATGCAGCATGAACCCCCTCTGCAATCTCTCTGTGTTCCTGATCAACATCAGGGACATCAGTCAGAATGAGTACTTTGATTAACAATTTAATATCCATTTCCTAGTAGTGGGCCCAGCAGGATGGCTCAGTGGTCTAAAGTGCCTGCTTAAGAAAGCTTAGGCGGCTTCAGGGACCACGGTTCAATCCCCGGCACCACATGCTGTGCCAGCCCTGCCCTCAGGGCAGGCTGAGCTGGCCATAAAAACAAATAAATAAACAAACAAAAGTTCTGAAACAAGGAAAAAAAAATTAAATTAAAGTAAAAAATTCTTAAAAAAAAAAAAAAGAATGAAATTAAAGATGTCAACTTGTGCACTAATAGATACCTATCTTACAAGTTAATGTCCAACATTCCTTGATCATCAGAATTACTTCTCTTAATCTTCAGTGATGTATAAATTCGCATCTAAAGGTGTCAAAATTTTATGTTGTCATGCAATAATTCCTAAAGGGCCGGGGAGATAGCTCAGTGGTCTAAGCACCTGCCTGGCAAGCTGAAGGACCTAGGTTTGATCCCACATAGCTCAAGCCAGGCCGGCCCCACACTGAAACCAGGTATGGTGGCACACACCTGTAATCCCAGGACTGAGGAGGCTGAGACTACTAAGCTGCATAATGAGACTCTGTACCAAATAAATAAATAAATAGGTTTTTTAAAATTTTCTTTAATGTATTTAGTACAGGGTCTACAGGATCTTGCTACGTAGATCAGAGCCATAGTGATCCTCCTGTTTTCAGCTTCCTAAGCACTGCAATTACGGGCATGCACCACCACGACCAGTCTCAGTTGCTGTCTCAGCACATCCTGGGGATAAGGACAGCAAGGCTTTTGGTGCCAGGGACTGAACCCCAATCCCTGCGCTCTGCCTAAACAGGCAGTTTAGTCCACTGAGCTCCCTGGCCAGCCTAGAATTCTCAAAATATAATGTAATATATTAAAATAAGAAAGTCAATTAGGTCTAGAATTAAGAATATTAAATTATCTCTAAATTTGGAGACTAAGAAGGGTTGGGTATTGAGTAATGTGTTGAATGCATTCCAAAATGTTTCCTTCTTATATGGACAAGCACAATATCCATTCTTTTAAAAACAAGACAAAATATGAATATTAAAATTAATCTTGTGAATAGAAAGGTAAGTACAACAGAATGTAAAATATGCTAGCATCCATAAACCAGTAGGGAAGAAATATGAGTTATAAATAACTAGAAAAAACTCAAGGAAGTGTTGAAAAGCTATCATTCGTTGTACTAGGTGTCACTGACTTGGCCAATGTCCCATAAGAAATAAATCATGGGACTACTTTAAAAAAATACTAACTGCTCTATTTTTTCTTAACAGCACACAACACACAGAAAAAATGTTAAAACCAAGATATCTAGCTATCATACAAATAGAAACAATCATACATAACACTATTAGAATTTAAAGACCAGTTATTACATAGGGACACGATGTCAGCATATGAAACACACTGAAAAAGATATATCTAAATTTCAATTAAAGTCAAAGACAATATGCAAAGTGACCTTACTAAGTATGTAATTTTAGTATGGACTACTAAGATACATCCTTTCTAAATAATCAAATATAGAGCAAAAAAAAAAAATTAAGGAATTATATTCTGAAAAAACAGGCGACTAAGAAGGTCATGATGACTATTCTCCAATGTGCTACCCTGAGCTAGGCACCTGCCTGACTTCACTGCAGCTGTTTTCAATCTATGTCTTACGTCCACCTACATTTTATACACTACGTACTACAATTCTATTTGCATCTTATAATCAAGGATTATTGATGAAAATGTGCCTTGATCTAAAGGACATGGCTTCCACCCTCTGCCATAAGCCCCAAAAGTGATACTTTACACGATATTTGAGCATGAAGAGCAGTGATTTCGTTTTTAAATTTCCCCCAACAGGGCTGGGGATACAGCTCAGTGGCATAAGCACCCGCCTGGCAAATGCAGGGTCCTGATTTCAATCTCCAGTACCACAGAAAGAAAATTAATAATTAATTAATTAATTTACCCCAATAAGGTGTGCCAGCAGTGGTATGGAGCAAAATACATGACTTTTCACACAGTTTTCTGTTTAAAGACTAGATAGTGAATACTCCAATCCAATTTCCACAAACTTATATAACTAACCAATATTGAGAAAACATATCAAAAAGCAAAGGATTTCTTGCAATTTGCCTTTGATTAAATTCATTAAAATGTATTCTTTTGCATATAAGAAATACACACAAGATAGGCCAGTAAAGTTTTTTTGTGCAATATCCTATCTGCAAACTGTTAGAAGTGGTGGTCATATATTTGCTATTCCAGTATTTATGTTATGTTTTATTCTTAGTAATTCTTTACTAGCATGAAAACTTTTTCTTAGTTGAATTGTTTTGAAATATATAAAAAAAAAAAAAAAGATTTTTTTAAGAGTTCTTAAAAGTTAACCAAGTCCACTCTGTTTCGGAAACGTAATTCACAAATTAGTCCTTTTTGTCAACTATGAAGAAAAGAAATATAGTCCAAATGAAGTAAACTTCTTGGAACTAGGTCTAAAGATGATGAGTCATCCTTGATAACAACAAAGCAGATTACATTTAGTTTCATAGAACTTCCAAGAATCAAAAGAACTCTTGAAAATATTTTGCAGTGTGTGTGTGTGTGTGTGTGTGTGTATGTGTGTGTTTATTTACCTCTTTCACGACTGTCCTTTGTATTTTTTGTACCACTTCAAGTCTGGTGGCTGCATTTTTGTTCTATCTCATCTAGAAAGTCTACCACATTCCTCCTTTTTCCATTTGTCCTATTGGCTTATTTTTCTGATCCAATCTTTTCATCTTCAATCCCTCAACTGAAAATTGCTATAAATTTCTTGATTTGCCTGTAAAATCAAAGTGAACCAAACTGATACATGCAAGCCTCCGTTTTAGCAAGAAGCATTATTCTCCAGAGACAAACCCAACGCAAGTACATGAGGATAAATCAGCACAACAGAATGCACAGAATCCGCTTAATGGAGTATAGGGACCAACCGTTGAATAGAAATGTCAACTACATTACTTTGGGATTAATTACAATTATAGCATGGATGAATACTGATTAAAAAGTCACCATGCCAAAACTAAGAACTTGAAAATGCGAAAGATAAGTTCTAACAAATACTCATAATACGCAAAGATTTCAGTCTCCTCTTGATAATCAGCATTGCCTTGGCATTAAAATGACATGGAATTGGCAGGCAGTAGAAAATTCTCACAACTCCATAAAGCAGAATAGATGTTGCTTGGCAAATAAATCTCCTGAGCTCAACTTACAATTTCCCTGAGAAGATAAGCTATAAGCAACCCAAGGTACGTCAGAAGAAACCAAAAGCAGGAATAATTTTATTTTTAAAAAATGATTCTTTTAATTATTTACCTACCAACAGTTTAACATGTGGAGATTTCAAAGTGAACACAGAACAGAGTAAACCTGCCTGTTATTTGACAAATTAAAATGCTTCGAAATAATCACAAGGATATTAATCAAAATGTTCATCTCAAGGAAGTTGGACCAGTAAGGTGAATATACTTAAGTTTCATCGTAAAAGACCTCAACATGATCTCATGCAAGATGAAGTTCTAACCTTGATTCAAATATATCAGTCATTTGGATGTGCATCCTCTGTTACAAGGCTAAGACCAATATTTCCTTCTGTAATTTTCAAAGGTAAAAGAGAATTTACTTCGGTACGATCTTCCAAAGCATTCTTGCATCTTGCACTTGTAGAAACAAAGGAGTAAGTCCATCCTGTGCCAGAAAATCCCAGCCTGTGAGCTTCTCCACCCTGCAGTACAGACTCCTCCTCAGTGGCTCCAAATGTCAGCCCACCCTCTCTTCACATGAGGTTGATGCTAGCAAAGTACACGCGGCTGGCCACTGCGTAGGAGAAACAGTCAGCTAAAAAGCCAATGTTTTCCAAATTCCTCATGGACTAGCAGAGAGGTGGGAGAAAACGCCTTTAACCTATTTCGCATTTTGATCCTAAAGTCCAGTCTCATCCATATCCATAAGGCCCTAGTGCCTCCTGCCCTGCACTGTAAGAATCCTGGGTGGGAGCTCACATTCTAAGTTTCTGGTCATTTAAAATGCCCGAGGAAGCAGACTTCCTTCTAGTCGCCTGGCAACCGCAGTTTACAGTGCAGTGATGGCCAAGTCCAAGAACCACACCACGCACAACCAGTTCCAGAAATGGCATCAAGAAACCTCAGTCACAAAGATACGCGTCTCTGAAGTGGGTAGATCCCAAGTTCCTTAGGAACATGCCTTTTGCCAAGAAGCACAAGAAGGGCTTCAAAAAGATGCAGGCGAAAAATGCCAAGGCCATCCATGAGTGCGCCCACCGAGGCTATCAAGGCCCCCATAAGCCCAAGGAGGCCAAGCCCAAGATCATCCCAAAGGGAGTAAACTGCAGGTTCACTCCACTTTCCTATAGTGCCCACCCCAAGCTTGGGAATTGTATCTATGCCCGCACTGCCAAGGGTCACAGGCCTTGCCATTAAAAGTCTACACCCTAGCCAAGGCCCAGGCTCCAGTTCTGCACTAACCTAGTCTCCCAAAGGTACTCAGACCCCCATGAAGGTTCCACAGTAAAACCCTCTTATCTGCTGATGTGATAACAGAAGGACTGGTGTGACCCCTGAGGTGCCATCTGTAGGGGGGCTGGTGTCCTCCTGTGCTCTTTGTACAAATAAATCCAAGGCAGAATTTTAAAAAAGAGAGAGACTTATTTTCAAACAACAGAATTTAACTTTTCAGCAAAGACTAAACTGAAGTAAAAAGAGATCAAAGATCTAAATATTAAAACAAAATCAATAAATCTACTGGAAGAGAAAGTAGGTAGAAATCTTGACATAAGGGCAACTCAGAGAGTTCATGAACAAAAACCAAACTGCACAGGAAATAACTCATCTTATTAAACAGTTTTTGCACATCAAAAGAAATCACCAACAAAGTAAAAAGAAAATCCGCAAATTGGGAAAAAATTTAGCCAAATGTTCACCCAACCAAAGGACTTCTATCTAGAACATATAAAGAATTGGAAAAAGCCGGGCGTGGTGGCTCACGCCTGTAATCCTAGCACTCGGGAGGCTGAGACAGGAGGATTGGTGTGAGTTCGAGACCAGCCTGGGCTACAAAAGTGAGCTCAAGGCCAGCCTCAACCACATAGCGAGACCCTGCCTCAAAAAGACAAAAAAAAAAAAAGAATTGGAAAAAAAAAAAAATCAGGCTCCAAAAATTCAAAGATCCTATCTGAAAAAAAGGGCATCTGAGATAAATAAATACTTTTCAGAGAAAAATATAGGTAGCATGCAAACACATGAAAAATTGTTAAACATCATTGGTCATACAAGAAATGCAAATTAAAATAATACTGAGATTCCACGTCGCCCCACAAAGAATGGCTATCGTTAAGCAATCAATCAATAGTAAATGCTGGAAAGGTTGTGAGTGAAAAGAAATTTCTCCACTGCTGGTGGGTATGTAGACTTGTAGACTGCTTTAACCATTGAGGAAATCGATTTGGAGATTTCTCAAAAAAAAAAAAAAAAAGATTAGAGGTCCCATTCAACCCAGCCATTCCCGTTCTAGGTATTTTTCCAGAAGAACTGAAGACTTTATATCACAGCGATACATATGCATCCATGTTCATAGCAGCACAATTTGTCATCGCCAAGTCTTGGAAGCAACCCAAATGAGGAACGGATAAAAAAAAAAAAAAAAGATGTGGTATTTCTGTACAACGGAGTACTGCTCAGCTGTAAGAAACATAAACCTGAGGCTTTTCTAGGTAAATGGACGTAACTAACGAGCATACTCACAGGCGAAATAAATGAGAACCACATGTGTCAAGGGTGTATTGTCTCCCTAGTGTAGGAAGCTGAAAGAGTAAATCAGATCCAAATGGTATAACAGATATTACGAAAGGGAAAGAAACTGGTCAAAAATAAGGTATGTGTATATGCACAAGACCGCTAAGACAATTGTGCTAATAATTTCTATTGGTTTATTAAAAGGATCAGTTAACACCTAATTGGTCAATTTTACATGCCTCTATCTAGGGATCTGAATAACTACTTTGAAGATAACAATACGCAATATAACAATTTTTGTTCATTTCCTCCCCCAAAAAAAGAATTTAGCTTGACTACAGCTATTCATAACATACACCTGTTACTTTACACAAGGAAATGCATACACATGGAAGTTTAATTTTATAGATCACGGCTTTTTAAATTCAAAAGGCAAGGACAGATGTGGGTGGGGGCACACCTGTAACCCCAGCACTCAGAAGGCTAAAGCGGGGGATTGTGGCCAGCGTCAGGCCAGCTTGGGCTACAACGTGAGTTTAAGGCCAGCCTGAGCTGCATAGTGAGACCGCACCTCAAAAGATAAAAAGTCACACAACGTAGATAATTTATACTCAAGTTTTACTCAAAGAAATATGGAACTTAAAGAGATTGATTGTTTCTTTTCACCCACAGCCTTTCCAGCATTTATTATTGATTGATTGCTTAACGATAGCCATTCTTTCTGGGGTGAGGTGAAATCTCAGTATTATTTTAATTCGCATTTCTTGCACGACCAATGATGCTTAACATTTTTTCATATGTTTACATGCCACTTATATTTCTCTCTGAAAAGTATTTTGAGATTGATTCTCAAAAATTAATGGAATAATATGTGAAGTAGCCAACCAAAATAAGAATAACTTTCAGCTTGGGGTTTAGAATTTATGTATTTGTTCATTTGTTTGTTTGGGGGACACCAGGAATCAAACTTAGGACCCTGTACTTGCCAGTCAGGTGCTTGTGCTATATCCCCAGCCCTGGTTTAGAAATTTAGAAGCAGTTACAGACAGCTGCATTTTAATAAAAGCTGAAATCAAAACAAAAAAATGTACAGTTCAAATGAAATTGTTCAGTTTCCAGATTTCTTCCTCCTCATTTTTTGTACCCTATAGAAAAATCACTCAATCAATGTAGGAATTACTTATTCATCCAATAAATGTTAAATATCTAATAAATGCCAGTCAGTGTAATATGTGTTAAGTATCTACAAGACGCCACATTCCTCTAAGCAGAGACAGTGGTGAGTGAAGTCGACCCTTATGGGCTGCTCCAGTAATGTTCTGTTTCTGTGTAGGAAAAGTAAAGCAAAGCAAGGAAAAGCAAAAGAAGTTGGCTAAAGGGGCCGCTCCCTAAAGAGGCAGTAATTGGTCGCAGGCTGAGTGACCTGAGGAACCGGGCCTTCCCCCATGCAAGTGCAAAGAGCCTGAGGCTTTCCCTGTTTCAAGATCGCTCACGTTCTTCCTTATTCTGTCTCTCTAAAAGGCCCTCAAGCTCTACTCCTACCTCCTGGAATCCAGTCTCTTCCTTGCAAATTTCCATTAACCTTTCTCCAGAAACTCCACTCAACACTGGGCTTCTGTGTCTCTTGAGTGATTATCTCCTGCACCGTGGTCTGTAACAAACATCACTGCACCTAGAATTTAAAGGAGAAGCCGTGATTCAAAATCGCTCATGTGAACCAGGGTTTCTCCAATAGACTCCCACGCAATGCATTGCCTGATTTCCTATTCATGATGGGACATAGGTGCTATTATTCAATTTTTAAGATGAGAGAATTGGGTTTCTGAGAGAGAAGAACTAAAATCTGTATCTAGTGTCATATTGCGATGGGGAAAAGAACTCCCAACCCTCTAGGTGTCAGGTGTGCTGAGTTCACGGTCTCACAATATCACTGAAGGAAGTTGCCAACCAAAGGAGAAAGTTTTACTGGAAATAAGAAGAAGAAGAATTCTCCTGGATTTCCAGTAGAAATCCCGAGTGGTTGCCCCTTGAGATTCTTTCCCAAGGGTACTTTATATAACAACAACATCACATGGGTACCACATTGCTCATACTGCAGTCAACCAATAGGATTACAAGGATAGGCTCCTGGCTAACATTGATCCAGTAGGCAACTCACTCGTGCAGAAAGGCTGCATGGAAAGAACAAAGGCATTGCTGGAGAAGGGTGGGTCCGGATGTCCTGGTCACCCACTCCCCTCTCACCATCTGATGATTATCAGGCTCTCTGGACCAGGAGGTGCTAGTTACAGTCCAATATCAAGTTGCTGTCTATCTTGGGAAGCTCCCAGGCCTGGCTCTGGAGTCTCCATGCTGACGCCTGGCTTTCCTCAGATTCACCTCCCATGGCAGTCTTGGTGGGCCTCACCTCCTGTGCTGGCTTCCTCATGGGCCCAGTGCTGTTCCAACTGCATATTAACTTAGATCCAACTGAGCTATCCATAATATCATAAACTGAAGCTGATGCATTACACCTCCTCTCTTTCTTTATATATTTACTTTTGCTTCTATGCTTGAAAATCCCATTTGTCCCACGTCCTGCGCCTAAGAACTGCATGATCTACATTGCTTCTCCTTAGCATGCTGTCCCTCTTTGCATATCAAATTCTTTAAGTCCCGGCATGCCACAGTGCTTTTCTAAATTAGCCCAGGTCCCATTGATGATTCTCTTCCAAAACTCTAGTACTCTCAGAATCAGAATCATGGTATTAATTTATTTCTGTACTTGTGAAAATTTTTTGTCTCCATTTTAAACGAATTATTTATGAATCTAATGGGAAATTTGAATACTCTCTCCAGAAAAAACAATGAATATATTTACAATATTGTGCATACCTTGAAGTCAGCTTTGTGCTCCCTGTTTTCAATGCATTGGTTTAGTCTACCCAAGTAAATTATCTGTTCTTTGAGAGGAGCAACAGCAGCTTATTTTCTCCTGGGCTCCCTGTAGTGCCTGGCACGGTGCTGAATAAATATTAAGTGACTGCCCTGCCGAAGAACCTTGTGCTGTAGATGATTTAAGGTGATGAAGTTTTGTCGTGAACCCATCTAATTCTACTTTGATAAATAAGAAGTGCTGCATGTGTTTTGCAGAATCCAAAGCCCAAAAGATTAGAACTTTACACAGGGAGCCTAACATAGTGCAATGCCACCGTTTCAGGTCACTGGGCAGTGGATTCCAAAGCCAGGTGCAGAATCCGAAATTACATGTTTCCAAGGAACGCATAAAGGAACTAAAGGGACAGCTTAGCTTGCCAGGAGTTCTTACACTCCCCGTCCCAAGGATATTATCAGGAGGAAATGTCTTCCTAATGATATTGTTGGAATTGCCTATTATAAAAGTAATAACAGCAATAAAGTTAAAGGAAAAATTATTAGATTCCAAAAACAAGACCTATAAAGGCAGCCAGTAAAAATTCACTACTGTTAATTCTTCCAATTCACATAACTTCATTTGATCATCCAGTTCTGAGGGAACTGACAGAATTGTATACATGTTCTAAAAGGGAACACTGCTACAAAAGCAATCCAACTTTTGAAAGTAACCCAATAGGAGCCCTGGGAATAAATGACAAAAGATGATACAGCTCAGAATTGAAATCACTAGATAACAACAGGACACTATGCATCCGTTCACACCCGGTACGTCCTACATCACTGCACTACCGTCTCACCAAGATGCCAGTCGTGTATGCCTGCCTTTCAGTTTCACTGTAAAGTCTTCAAAGATAAATGCCGCAGCCATTAGAGGGCTGCATGAGATCCCAGGAACCTAGGAAGAGGCTGTCAGAGGACCCTGGTTCTAAAAGTCTCTGTTCTGGCATTCTCAGCCCACCCTTCGCACTTTAGAAAGCACTGTACACTGACACGCCCCTCCACCAAGCCACCACTGTAATCGTAGGTGAAACAGCTTGAGCCTTGCAGCCCACTTTCCACCAAAGAGAACTGTGTTCTGGAACCGTCTAGCTTTAAAAGGCGGTATCTCATGTGCTCTAACTATAACTCCCAGCCTAGCAAGCAGAAGAAAAAAAGCTTCAATTTACAATTGTTCTCCCTACGGATTCTATTCACACAGCAACACATTTTTTCTTCTGTTTAGGGCACGGTTACTCCCTGAGTCTCATTATCACCAGTAATTGGGCTTTTTTTCGTTGCATCTAAAAAAAAAATTTTTTTAAAGAAAGACAAAAAAGAAAAGCAGATAACTTCCAGATTTAATTACACATTTGTCTCCACACACTGAGAAGTTTCTGGGCTTAGAGGCTTCTTTTTTTTTTTTTTTTATGCTTTCTGATGCTCTGAGAAGATTTTGTTTGGAATTAATTTGCCTGCTCATTTCAAAACATACAAAGGAGAAAATCTGGGGAAAAATACAAGCTGCACTGCCAACAGTCTGATCCCGTATGGCTTGCATTATCTTGGCTACAGGCACCCGTAGGGCAGCAGCAGACGATTTACATAAGAACCTCTCTGCAAAAAAGACTGAAAACTGACTTTCCTTTAATGCCATGTCAGGACCATGGAAAGCCTCAGAAAGCACACACGTCTTTCCAATCACGCACTGCTGTTCACACCACAACTACCTGCTGCAGTTTTCCTCCTTCCTCTTCATTAAAGGTCATGTTGAAAACTACTAGGACGGACGGGCGTAGTGGCTCACGCCTGTAATCCCAGCACTTGGGAGGCTGAGACAGGAGGATCGATGTGAGTTTGAGACCATCCTGGGCTACAAAAGTGAGCTCAAGGCCAGCCTGAACTGCGCATCAAGACCCTGTCTCAAAAAGACGAAAGAAAAAAAAAAAAGAAAGAAAACTACTAGGACGTTTTTAAAGGAAATTAACAATATAAGTGACTAAAGTAAAAAACTAGATGTATGCAATTTGGAAAAATAAAACTGAAGAAATAACACCTTAATTTGTAAAATATATAGATAACACATGACAAAAAACCTATGTATATAGGCATATATATATATATATATACTCCTCTACATTTATGATGATATATTTATATAAATTATAGCATCTTCTTCACTAGTTTTTTTCAATGATGATCACATGAATTAACACTTCGAAGTGTTTAGAATATCCAGTGCTATGCTCTACGGGAGCCGGGAAGGAAATCCACCTTTCCAGTCCTGCCACCATTGATTCGTTTCTTCCAGGCTCCGCCTAAGAGCAAGGCAGCCGCTAACTGGGCAGGGAGTAAGGCAGCTTTATGTCCACACAAAGCTTGCAGAAGCCCAAGGTCTAAACCATCGCCATGATCAGTGTATGAAACGACCTATCCACGCACATCCTCTGTGTCCTACACCACTGCACTGCCCTCTCCCCACAATCCCAGTCGTTCATGCCTGCATTTCAGTCCCACTGTAAAGTCTTTTAAGGTAAATGCTATGGTCTTTAGAGGACTTCATGAAATCCCAGGAACTTAGGCACAACAGATACTATAGTTTCTTTCAGGTACATCTAATCTCAGAGAGTGCAAGTGGCTTAAGCAAGGTCCATTGTTAAATTTGTATTGCTTGCTTAGCATCATTACTAACTAGTCTACAGTGTGCCAGGCCCCAAGGGTATCACTGTGGGCAACACAAGTCCAACACAGCCAACACTGAGCCTGCCCACAATTACAGTAACTTCAGATATTACTCATAGGATGGTAGGTTAACGAAGGTGGTACTATGTGGGTGGTGTGTAGGTAAGAGATTGGTTTGCATAATGCACTTGGGAAGGGTTTCTCTGAATAGCGACCTTGGAGTCTCAGGTCTGGTACTGAGAAGACGGCTGAGCAAGAATCACCAGCAAGAGCTTTCTGGGCAAGTGTGAGTCAAAGATCCAGACTGGAGACAGCCCTGCCAAGCACAGGAAGAGCAGGTGCTGGTGTGCAGTGAGGAAACAGATTTTAGGACAAAGATGGAAGAGAAACTGGTCATTAGAAGACACCATGGTGACAGATTATATTCTGGTTACCAATAAGTTTTAAGAAGAGAAGTGGTTGCCTAACTAAGTGACTACACATAAAGATAATGCACTGTATATTTCTAGAAATGATTTTGAATGTTTACACCTTAGTGACACGATAAATGTTGAAGGAGACAGACATTGAATCCAATTCAACAGTATGAATATCTGCATGTGTTCAAACATCCCATAATATCCCTTAAATACATTCTAATTTTGTTATTTCACATCATTAAAAATAAATACAATTTAAAAAGAGTGAGGCAGGATTTAAACTTTGGATAATACTAGCTACTATACAGAAATTGAAGACAGAAAGGATAGGTCAGTTAATACTCTAATGCAGTTATTTAGGAAAGAGTTTAGTTTTATATTACATCTCTTTTTGTATTACATCATTAGATGTCAGAGACAGAACATCTAATCAGAGAGAATATAGATTATATGAACTTTGACATCCTTGAATTATATGATTCATAAGCAGAAAAAGTACACAGGAAAAGACAGAAAAAAAGTATGTTACCTACACCTTACTTTTGATCAATTCATGTTTGATCACCAGACATGGTAAGAATCTTAAGCCACAAGCAGTCACTAAAATGAAGAAGAAGAAAGCGCACCGATTACTTCCAACATTGCATGGAATGCGTTGATCATGACCCTTTCTGTTACATCCTTCAAGGAAAATCCTTTTCACTCAAAGGCCCTGTCAGATAAATTGCACAACTTCATGGATGCAAGGATGAGATCTGAGACTATTCATAGCTGTTTTTACAAAGACAACAAAAATCCCTGGGTAGCAACTTCCAGGTAAGCTACTCTACACCTAATTTGAAATTTTAGGTCACCATTTCAAGATGACGTTGCCCAAACCTGATTGTTACTAAAAACACATATGTTCTTCATCTTTAGGAGAGATGGTCAAAAGTATTGGACTAATATTATATACCAATTTCCTATTTGTAAAATGCTTTTCCATACAACATCTTATATAAACCTCAAACTCACTTTGAGATGTAAGACCATAATAGCAATTGTTATCTCAGCCTACAGTTAAACAGGTTCATTGCAGTTAAAATCTAAACTGAGAAAATTCGGACAACGAATAGATTATTCAATAGCTCAGAGCCTGAAACTATCCAAAGTCAATCTTATCACTCTACCCTGCTTGTTTAGTAAGGTCTCTCTTTCCCCAGAGAGTTGATCAGGTCAGAAAAGCAAACACGGGCCTGAGGTAGGTTCCACCAGCACTGCTACCTGGAAACCTGTAGGAGGAAGTTCTCACTACCTCATGCGCAAACCTCAGGCGAAGACTTTTGTGAAGAGTAATAGATTAAGACGATGTACACAAAAACTTTATTATATCTCAAGGAACCATAATAACTCACTAGATCTTCATTTAAGAAACAGATAACCCTGGGGTCTGGCAGGATTGCTCAGTGGTCTAAAGTGCCTACTTAAGAAAGTTTGGGCGGCTGCAAGGACCACGGTTCAATCCCCAGCAACACATGCTGCGCCAGCCCTTCCCTCAGGGCAGGCTAAGCCGGCCACAAAAATAAATAAATAAACAAACAAAAGTTCTAAAAAAAAAAAAAAAGAAAAGAAAAGAAATAGATGACCCTTACAATTGAAAGAAGGATATACCCTAATTTTCTTCAGGATAAAACTGTAATGCCAAATCAGGCACAAGGTGAATGAGATAGTTACTGTGCTCTGCATAAAACTTTCAGAGGATCTGCAGCCTATTCTCTCTATCTCCCTTATAATTAATAGAAGATAGAAGATTTAAGTGTAATAAATACAAAATGAATAAAATACAAGGCTAAGTCTCCCAG
This sequence comes from Myocastor coypus, assembly GCA_004027025.1. Taxonomy (NCBI): domain Eukaryota; kingdom Metazoa; phylum Chordata; class Mammalia; order Rodentia; family Myocastoridae; genus Myocastor; species Myocastor coypus. The sequence goes on along the minus strand of PVJA010018128.1, from coordinate 823 downwards.
GAGCTAATCTAGCCAAATGCATTTAAGGGATGTACAGAACAACTATTTCCAATTATCCCCAAATACTATATCATCTTCATAGTGGCAGGGATTTCAAAATACTTGGCAGGCAGCCTCTTGTTCATGTTTGCACCAGACACAGTAGCTTCCCCTGTTGGCATTCTGTAACTTTAACCTCTAAATCAACTGGAATTTACAGCTGGTATACATGTGCCTGCACTTCTTTATAATGCAACTTCTTGAGTCCAGCCAGTACTTTTGGCAGCTGGAAGAGAACTATATGCTATCTGTGATATCTCCTAAGTCTTTCTTTTCTTAAGTCTGGAACCAGGGATCAAACTCAGGACCTTGCACTTGCCAGGCAGGCACTTGTGCCCCTGAGCTATCTCTCCGGCCCTCTCCTACGTCTTAGGGACTGGCACTCACCATTTTTTCTGCTTCACTTTTTTATTCACATATGTTTGTAACACACATTCCTTGTGGGCAGTTGGTTCATGTTCATAATACATCTAAATTCTTTTTTAGGCCCTCTCTTCAGCCCTTTAAATCTCTTTCTTCCATCTCTTGACCTCCTTCTCATCTAAAAAGACCTGTCCCTTACTTCCTATTATGTTTTATTTTGCTCTTTATTCATAATTTGCATTTCTCCTATAAGAGAAACCACACAATAGTTAAGTACGCGCATCTGACGGATTTCACTTAACATTGTAGCGTCAAGTGCTTTCTAAGGACTGGCACTCTTCCAAGCTACTGCAGTCACATGAACTGAGGCCACAGCCAAGGCCAAAGCCATCAAAACAATGCCCTAACCCTGCCACTGAAG
>PVJA010018127.1:0-40494 GCA_004027025.1 Myocastor coypus | reverse complement strand
CAAAAAGCCAAAAAAAAAAAAAAAGAATGAAAAGCTTAACGGTTCAAATCAGTGTCAAAGGTCTATTCTTTAGAAGCCAAGTAGAGAGCCTGACTAGCTTATCTTTAAACTGTGCCATGAACAATACTTAGTAGCAGATGTGATATTCTTAGCCAAGTTTTTCCCCTCTTAAGAGTGTCATATCATTTTTGCTTTCGCAAATCTCTAGACAGGCCGGGCGTGGTGGCTCACGCCTGTAATCCCAGCACTCGGGAAGCTGAGGCAGGAGGATTGGTGCGAGTTCAAGACCAGCCTGGGCTACAAAAGTGAGCTCAAGACCAGCCTCAACTGCATAGTGAGACCCTGTCTCAGAAAGACAAAAAAAAATCTCTAGAGAGGTAATTGATACATATCTCCTCACTACAAAGAAAGTGAGAAGGATCCCAGGATGGGATCTTGGTCTGTGTAACCACATTCAACTTTTTAAGATAGCTTCCATTTGTTTTATTCAACATTTGTGAACTTAGTAGCTAAGAGAAGAGACTTCCAAAATCAGAATCCTCGCTGGCTGCATTTATAGGTGACATGCTTTGCCCCTGTGTTCTTGCCAGGAAAACAAAGAACAGTAGCACCTACCCCATGGCATTGTAATAAATAATTGAGACAGCTGAAGGAGCTGGAGAAGTAGCTCAGTGGTATAGTGCTTGCCAGGCCATGGTTACAATCCCCAGCTCTCACAGAGAAAGGTCAGGGGAGAGGGAAAAGGAGATATATAGGGAGAGAAAAGACAAGGAAGAAGAAGGAAGAGGAAAAAGAAAAGAAAAGAAATTCTGTTTAACACTTAGGATAGTACCTGGTAGATAATGAATAGTCTACAAATGGTAACTAGTTTTTCCTTCTAGACATAATTTCTTAATGTTATGTCCATAGTCTTGCTGAGGAGGTTCTATGTATGGATTCCAAAAAACCTAGGAATTCACTGAAGTTCTGTGTGTGTGTGTGTATGTGTGTGTGAACGCACAAGTGTGTGTGCACACGTATGCAGGCCTGCATATCCTGAAAAAATGTCCATAGTTTTCAGTAGATTTCTTATTGTCAAGAGATTAAAAGGGGGCAGAAACAATTGCCCAAAAGATATTTGACCCAAGGAAAATGGTGTCAAGAAGAGTCTTTCAGTTCATTACACATTAAGATCCAGTTGGCAGGCTCCTCAGATGTCTCATTGTCCTTTACAAGTACCTATATCTTACTATCAATCACATATACATTTGTGTTAGGGATTGTTAGGGATTGTTGTACATAACCTCCTAATGCTGCCTCCAACATCCAGGCAACACAAAATCAAACATACAGACTCATCCTGTTTATGTTTTCCCTGTGGACTAAGAATCCTGAGGTTGCAGTTCTTTTGTTCCTCTTCCTCTGCTCTCTCCCTTTCATCTTGATTGTCCCTGATCTCAACAGGGGGCTTTGGAGATGGGTTATGAATTTGTTTCAAGAAACAAGTATGAAAAGCCTAAGAATTCCTTCTAGTTGGCATGCTCTTAAGCCTAAAAGCCATCATTTCTCTTATCCTTTTTTATGTATTTGGTACAGGGTCTCACTACACAGCTTGGGCTCATAGTGATTCTCCTGTTTTTAAGCCACCTTAGTGCTGTAGTTACAGGTGTGCGCCACCACTCCCAGACACTCTGGCTGGCTCAGTGCACCCAGCAGTGGTGCTGGCTCATTGTGTGGTACCAAGAACCAAACCCCAGTCTCTGTGCTTGCCTAAGCAGGCACTTAGTCTGCTGAGCTATCTAGCTGGCCCTATTTCTCTTATCTTGACACCCTACTCTAAGTAAAACTTCAACCTCAATGTCCATTTTTGCCTGGAGTAGCTATTATGTAAGTTACTAATTTATAGTTAGATTCTTGCTGCTTTATAGTAAGAGACGTGCCCAATCTATGGAACATTTTTGGTCTACAGGCTTATAAAACTGCAGCCCTCATACAGTAGTTCCTTTTCCAATAAGATCTGTCTGTACATTAGATTTCAGATGTTGACAGAGGCTATTTCACACATACATTTCAGCTTGAATTCTTCCAAACTTGAAAAAGTTCCGATTTCCACTTCTCTGTATGTTTTCATTGTTGTTTTGGTTATTAATATTAGATTCTGTTATTGCCCTCATGTGGTTTTGACAGATCTAAAGGTAGAAATAGTCTCAAGAAATCCCCTGGGTCATGACACTAGATATTTCTATCACTTGTGCAAGTTTCTAGAATCAAATCCTGTCCCATAATGCCACACTGGTAGAAACACAGGTGGGACTGTGAATTTATATATTTTAATTCTACAGAGAAATGCAGGAAGAAGTTTAAGTTTTGCATAGAAAGGATAAAAAAGAGTGAATGGAACAGTTCCTGGAGGGTGCACTAGTGAGGGCCTTTCGAATATCCAAGCCTCCCTTGCTGAACTGGGAGAGCTCTGTTAAGGGAAGCTGCTCCCTAACTTCCACACCTTCAAATTCTTCCCAGATATCTTTAGCAGCTGCAAATCCTTCATTGAGGTTTATTTGGCATGGCTACCATAACTGGGGGGCCCACTTCCAGCACTACCATGAAGCAGCACTTTTGAGGTACTTAGACAATCTTGACATTGGAAGTGAGAATATTTGATATATGGACCTAATGGTCCAGTGATGTCTTTGTCACTTGAAGGAAGTTTTAGATTTAAGCTAGTTTTAGCTTCTTAAGTCTCTGAGTATTGAGTCAGTTCATTTTCTTTTCACTTTTTCCCTCCTCTTCATTCCTTCCTTGTTCTAATTTGTTAGCCAAAGAACACAATATAAGGATGTAACTGGTGGGGAGAGATAAAACTAGATGGACTAATCATTAGAATTTTTGTTTTAACTTATTATGTCTTTCTTATTTTTTTCACTGAAATATTTATAGTATTTTTTTCTAATTGAGACCTCATTCAACTTTTATTAGATTTGTTATGTTCCTAGGTATTTGATTTTTAAAAAGGAGTTACAACTGACATCCTAAGCTATATTTTAAATGTTATATTGCTAGAACTACATAGAACCACAACTGTGATGTGTATATTTACCTAGCAATCTTGATAATTCTATTCTTAATTAAGACAGTCACTATGCAGATTCTTTTGTTTTCTAAATTCATTCCTCATTATTATATTATTGGTGAACAATGACAGATTTATCTCTTTCCTATCCAATTCTCATATTTGTCTTCCTGCCTCAGTTCACTATTAGAGACTTTAACATATAAAAGATTTTTCTTTTTGAAAATTTACATATCTGGCATTTTAATAAGTAAAATTTATTCATTCTCTTTGACAAATTAACTACTTTTTAAACAAGTTGTAAAATTCAAAAAGTACAGAGAAGTGAATATATATATATATATATATATATATATATATATATATAGCCTTTCTTCTCCTCTGGACATGTTAAAATCATGAAATGTCTGCCTCTTCCCTTGACCTGCTGAATGTGGCTTTACTGCACAAATGTTTTCAAAGCTCCGTGGATAATTGATAATAATGTCTGAGGACTAATACAGGAGGTTTGCCTATGCAGAGATTGGTAGGATTCTGGAATACAGTGATTCTCAACCTTGAATGCATGTTGAAACCAATTAGGAGCTTTAAAAATCCTGATGCCTAGGTTGGATCCTAGGCCTATCGATCTGGATCTCTGCAGGTGCATTCTTGTGAATCTACACTTTAAGAAACCACTTCAGGGATAAGGAATGGTGTGGGGGCAGGAGAAAACAATTGAGAGTTATACGTATGTACAGTCACTATCTTAATTGTGATAACAGTTTCATGGCTGTGTACAAATATCAAAACATATCAAATTGTATGCTTTAAGTATGTTCAACCTCTTGTGTGTCAATTACGCCCCAGAAAGGCTATTAAATGTCCTCTGGTGTTTCTGATGCATAGTAATCGTTGAGAATCATTGTGTAATTATATATATATATATATATATATATATATATATATATATATATATATTACAGGGTCTACAGAGTTGCACTATGCAGATCCAACTTGTAGTGATCCACCTATGTTCAGCCCCCCAAGCCCTGGGATTATAGATGCACACCACCATGCCCAGTCTCAGTTGCTGTCTCAGTGCACCCTGGGGGCCCAGGGATTGAACCACCAAGCCATGCGCCAGCTCGCAGTTTTTTTACTCCACTGAGCTATTTACCTGGCTCTATTTTTGCCTTTGTGAGTCAGGGTTTCACTCTTTAGTTCAGACAGGTCTTCAGCTCACTTTGTAGTGCAGGTTCGCTTCAAACTTGCTGCAGTCCTCCTGCCTAAGCCTCTTGAGTGCTGAGATTATGGACATGTGCCACCAAACACAGCTAAAACCTTCTTTCTGCAAAATGAACTGATACATCTCTAAAGGTCCAGAACACCTTTAATGAAAGATACCAAGATTGTTCTGAAAATATACTGCTCTTCCAAAGCAATTAAAGTAGGCTCTAATGGAAATACAGTATGTGTATATATACTTATCTGTGTGTATGTGTGTGTGTGTGTATTTACATATACTCAGGTGAACAAGTTGGCTAAGTATTTTTATATGGAATCTATTCACTGTGGGATTAAACTCTATTTTTCTGGGGCCAGACAGGGAAAAGGATTTGGGTGTTCCAGAAGAGAGAGACTAGGACTAATATTGAACAATTTTCTGACATGCAGCAATAGCAGTGATTAAAAACTAAAACAATACTTTGCACAGTTTTTTTTTTTTCAAATTGTTCTATGAAACCTTACCCATGAGTACTTCTATCTTATTTTTGGTCTTATTACAATTTCCTTCCATTCTGATTCCTAAATTACAGATTATTCTATGAGCCAGTCACAACACCTTGTGGGCACACTTTTTGTTTAAAATGCCTTGAAAGATGCCTGGATCACAATGCAAAATGTCCATTGTGCAAGGATGGTCTTTCCCAGGTAAGCCAATATTTCCTTCTTACTTGGGTTAACTGTAGTATTAGATACTAAGGGTTTAACTGGATCCCAAGTCACTGTGCTATGCAGGAGCAAAATATTCCCTCAAGTCAGTTGTATGCTTCTGTGATCTTCTGGCCAGCCCTCCCTTCAAGAATATCAAGCAGCGTCTAGCTCTGTAATGAAATTGATTTGTGTTGGAAATAAAAGTATTAAATATTTGATAAAAATGAATACTAGGCCACCAGGGAGATAGCTCAGCAGTCTAAGCACCAGCCTGGCAAGCTCAAGGACCCAGTTTGATCCCCAGGTACTGCATGCTGTATGCTGACTCTTTTCTCAAAGCAAATTCTTTCACCTTTGCAATCTCTTGAGCCTGCAAATGCTGGAATCCTGCTGTTTCTTCTGATAACCTCAAGCTAATTTTTCAGTGCCCGCTCCTTCTGAGAAACCAGGTTCTCCTTTGCTTTATCTTTCCAGTTTGCAGTTTTACAAGAGCTTCCTTTTGGATGATACATTTTAAATCGTCCAGCTGGGCTCTTTGCTCTTGATTCTCACATGAATCAGGCTAAAAGCCCTTAACAATAGCCATGCCACTACCTCATCATTAGACTGCTTTGAAAATTCTTCTGCCAGATTAACCCTTCCACTGCAGTTAATCTCAATCTCAGGCCAAGTCTCTGGAAACAAGCAAAATGCGGGCAAATTTTCTGCCAAAGGAAAATACACATGATCTGAAGCCCAACAGCCAGTATAGTCTTTTTTCACAACAGAAACCTCCCCAGCCTGGTCATTACCATCAGCCTTTGAGTCTCCTGAGCTCTGTCTAGAATCTCCCACATCAAGTACAGCTTAAGGCATTCCAGGGCTACTTCTTCAGCTAACATCTCTAAACCTTTACAAACTCTTCCTTCACACCAGTTTCAAAGGCTTCTGAACCATATGGTAAGGTACAGTCTCAGCAGTGACTCCTCTGCTTGGCACCAAAATCTGTCCCACAAACCAGTTTCAAACCTAACCAGTCAGGACTCACTGTACTATTTAGCTGACACCTGGGTACTTGAAAAACTCTGGAGGACTTAGAGTCTCTAAAATTTATCACACAACGTCCTACTTTCATTTTGCAAGTGAGTATGATAGAATGTCTTCTGGTAAATGAAGGCCCAGGAAGCCTTTTTGTTTTCCCTCCTTCCGAGATTTGCATACCATATTTATAATCAGTGTTAATGTTCTGTGATCTTTTGTTATTCCTGAGGAGAGTCTGGAGACCAGGGACTGTCTATGTAGTTATAGGCCTAGGAAAGTCACAAGTTAAGCTTTTCTCAAACTCCAACATTCTCACTAAGGGAATGGAAAAAAATAACTATTAGGGTTAGCTTTGAGGCTATGTGTTTGGAAAAGACCAAAACCATCTCTTTCCCTAAATAAATATGTGGAACTTGCTGACCTGGTTGTAGATGAGAAGCCCATGGTCCTTATACATAAGTAACTTATCTGTGCTATGATAACAGTGCAACACTGAGATAAGCAGAGTGAAGAAAAGTCTGTCCATATGCTCAGCACCTAAAGAGCACTATGGACATTGTAGGCTGTACCATTCCTGGATTTTTTGTCATAGCATCACCTTCTTGTACTGGCTACAGGGCCCTGCAGGGCCTGAGTAACACAGTTATTTCACCTGTAGCCACTAGTTGTGGCTGCTAAGGTGTCTTAGATGCATATACTACATGGTCCTAGTCTCAAGGGCTAGAAGATACTTTCATCCTTCTGTCTGAAAATTCACACAGGGTCACATTTACACCACTGTGCACAGACATAAGCATTTCAATCATGTCCATTGCAGACTAGAGCCTACTAGTGCTGAGAAACACAAAAATTATCTGAAAGCAACAGTATTGTGTTCAGGAGCTCCCCCTGGCGGGGTAGTTTCCACAGCAATCTTCTAACATCAGGGGCTTGATTGACACTATCAAATACTTACACTTGCACATCTCTAAATATATATGAGCTGCGGTGTTTGAGAGAAGAGTAATAGTGACAACAAAGTTTAGTCTGGTTCTATAATTATGGCTTATGACATAATTTTGGTTATATAGATGGCATATTAAAAAAGTAAATAGACAGGGCCCGGCGGGATGGCTCAGTGGTCTAAAGCACCTGCTTGGGAAAGCTTGAGCAGATTCAGGGACTGCGGTTCGATCCCCGGCACTACATGCTGCGCTAGTCCTGCCCTCGGGGCGGGCTGAGCCGGCCATAAAAATGAGTGAATAAACAAACAAAGGTTCTAAAACCAGAAAAATAAATAAATAAAATTTAAGCTGGGCGTGGTGGCGCACACCTGTAATCCCAGCACTTGGGAGGCTGAGGCAGGAGGAGCAGTGTGACTTCCAGACCAGCCTGGGCTACAAAAATGAGCTCAAGGCCAGCCTGAACTGCATAATGAGAACCTGTCTCAAAAAGACAAAAAAAAAAAAAAAAGTAAATAGGCAAAAGCAATCATGAGTATTTAGCTATTTGTGTGTTTTTAAACTAAAATTATAACAGAATGTACAGACTTGAGAATATTCAGAATCCAATATGTGGTACAGCCGTATCAGGGAAGACCAGGAAAGGCTCAGTGACTGTTGCTCCTTAGTTTCCTGCACCTTTTGGCTACTAACTTTAACATGTTCCAAATAGAGATCAAAGAGCTTGTGAACAAAATAATCAGAGATAATGAAAAGGAGGATCATATATTTTTTGGCCAACAGAATGATTCCAATTTCAATGTTTTAGGAAACCTCTGTGATTTTTTAAAAATTCAACTCAGGTTCTTTCTCTGGAAATATTTTTTTCTAATTATTAAGGTAATTAATTGCATTTTTAAATTTTAAAAACTTAATCCTAACATTCAGAAAATTTATAGGATAGTATGTGAGTCATTTCACTACTGATTATGTTAGAAGTCCTTTGGGTATTTCCAATGACTGCACAATATCTGATTGCCTTGTTCCCTACATAGTGCTTGGCATCAAGAAAATACAGCAAAAATGTAATAATGGAAGAGCTAATAGCTAAATTCCTTCCAGAAGAGCTCAAGGAACGAAAAAGGCTTTATGAAGAAGAAATGGAAGAACTCTCTAAGTATGTATATTGTATATGCCACCATGCCCGGCTGTAGTATATGTATATTTCTGTATTTGGTTTCATTCAAACGAACTAATGAGAGTTGAATGCATACATCTCTTCCGAGCTCCTCATTCAATATGATACCATATTGGTCGCTTGAAGGTGGCTATAGTGAGCGTATTTACGCTCTGGAAATCAGCAAGTGCTATAAACCTGGGCTTCCCTCTTCCCTGGAAAAGTTAACCATTCACCAACACACCACTGAAGAAGCCTAGTTCTAACCAGGATGCATATTAGAGCAAGTCATAGGATGATGCTGGCGAGAGTAAATTGAAATGGCTTAATCAGGAGAATTTATGTGCTCAAGTTGCCTGAAAATATATAGCGGTGAGAACTTTCATGTCAGGCCTGGGTTTGCAATAGGTATTGTGATCTGAGACAACTTCATGACCCTTTCTGAGTCTCAATTTTTTTTTCACTTGTTACTTGGAAATATCAGTAGTTCTTACCCCATGGAATTAGGAAATCCCAATGAGCTTGTACATGATTAGCATGTCATACATGCTAGTGGCACTAATACTTGTTATATGCTTGCCCTACGGTGCACACATGAGAAGTAATGGCCGGGATCATAATAGACATGAGGCTTCAAGCTCTCTGCCAGCTCACCTGACAGAGCAAGCAGGAGGGGATCATGAGTTTGTGGCCCTCTCTTTGCTGCCCTGCCTTGTCTGCCCCCTCAGTGAAATGCTCATAGTGATCTAGAGGTGTGGTCTGGATGACAAAAAAGTGTTCTGGTTTTATGCCTTCCTTGTAGACATCATTTTTAAACTGCCACAGTTTGTTAAATATGCCTCTCACTTTGAAAAATGCTTTCCCCAGAAACTAGAAGTCTTTATTTTCTCATCAATTGCCTTCTATTGGAACTATGCAGTCATCTTTGTATTCCATCTTATTCTCAAGGTAACATTGAGCCAACTCAAATATCACTTAAATAGCTCAAGTATTACTTTATATGTGTTAATAAATACTAGAATGTACTAGTAGGATTTCTATTTAAAGGAATCCTGAACCTTATCTTTTTGATATTTGAGCAAATTACTTTATATTTCTTGGTAGATTTTAATGCAGATGTTTCTGCATTAGATTTACTAAACAAATAAGAAAACAGGGACCCACAAGGACCTGGCACAATTGGTGGTTTCCTAGTACTACATGTGTCTGAATCTTGAAGTACTTTTAGAAAGGGAAACTCCTGGATCCTAATTCAAGGGCCTATAGGTCATTATATTTGGGGCCAAGGTGGCCTGGTCATCAGGATTTAAGGATCTCTGATGACTGTGATGTACAGGAGCATTTGAATTTCACCGGGCTGGATTGTTCCTGTCTGTTTGTTGCTTGCTTATCCCCCTACCTGGGCTTTCTGTGCACATTATTGGGAAACTTTGCAAATTTGAAAACTTGTGAAGATCTTGCAGGGAATTTCTCACCACAGCTCTGGAGACTATCCTTCCTTCTTCAACAAAGAAGTCAGTTTGAGTGGAGAGGTGAAAGAAAGAAAGAAAGAAAAAAAAAACATACAGCATGCTATCACCCACATGTTCAGGTACTGGAAAATGTCAGCCAAAGGATAGTATTTACAGTACCAGTGTCAGTCTCTCAGACCTCAGACCAGCCTCTGCACCAATAATGGGACTCAGCAGGCAGCATCAGTGGCATGTCAGTGTTTTTCTTGCTAAAGGCTCCTTCTTTTTACTTGGTGGGGGGCTGCAGGGTGATGTTTAACAACACTTTCTGTGCTTCGGCTGTTGCTTTGAGATCCATATCATTTGCTCTTCTTGACAGCTTAAATAAGAATGTGCCTATTTTCGTGTGTACCATGGCCTATCCAACTGTTCCTTGTCCCCTGCACATCTTTGAGCCTTGTTATCGCCTGATGATTCGGAGATGCATTGAAACAGGCACGAGACAGTTTGGCATGTGCCTTGGAGATCCTGTCAAAGGGTAAGTGAAGAGCTTTGGGTGTAAAGGAGCCTTGGGTAGAGTGAGATTTCTGTTGTACTTTGAGGTGCTCTCAGAGTTGGAGAGCTCATGAGTTTTATCCAGCTCAAGAACAAGAACATTCATAAGGATCACAGTCCCTCTGGTGCCTACTGTACTGTGAGAGAGGATATCTATGTAAAAGAAATGCACAATTAGTATTTTGTTAAATGGGTGGTGTATATTATAAAACATGTTTCATAATAACATCAGTTCATTTTGTTGTCAGAGTGTGAGCTCTGGAGTCAAACTGCCTAGGCTTATATTCTAGCTCTAACCTTGGAGCAAAGTTGACTTTGTGCAAGTTACTTAAGCTTTCTGCAGCTAGTTCTCTTGTCTGTTAAGACAGTATAGTGATAGTGCTGACCTCATGGTGTTTTCTTGGAGGGGGGATTTAAATTACAAATGCACATAAAATACTAAATGCCATCCCTGGCTATTCAAGTCTGTTTTGGAATACTGTAACAGAATGCCACAGACTGCATGATTTATAAACAGTATAGGTTTATCCTGACTCTGAAAACTGGTATGTCATAGATGAAGGTGCCAGGATCTGGTAGGAGACATCTGGTTATTATAACATAGAAAAGGAAAACAACAGAGTGAGAGAAAGCAGGTCCAACCTGTCCTGTATAATAAATACACATCTGCAAAATAACATCACTCAATTTTGTGGACAGAGCCCTCATGATGTAATCTTTGCTTAACGGTTCTGCCTCTTAAAATTGTTACAATGTCAATTACATTTGAATATAGACTTTAAGAGGGGCAAATATTCAAACCATAGCCCTGGCACAAGTTACGTGCTCAGTAACTTGTATCAGGTATACTACTACATTGAAATCTTCTTCATACACTGTATAGGCACATCCTGTTCTACAATTGTAGCTATAAACCCTGGAGCAGGTAATTAGGCAGATGTCCCTGGAAGTGTACCACAGGGTTACATAAATGGCTGGACTTATGGGCTTGTGAATAAAACTTATGAAAGATCTACTTTCTTGATTTTATTCCCAACGAACAGGTTTGCAGAATATGGCTGCATCCTAGAGATCAGAAATGTTCAGTTCTTTGCTGATGGCCGCTCAGTGGTTGACAGCATAGGCAAGAGGCGCTTCAAGGTTCTCCATCAGGGCCAGCGCGATGGCTACAACACAGCCGACATTGAGTACATCGAAGATCAAAAGGTGACAATGGCTAGTGCCAAGAAACCCAAAGCCATCCTGTCCTTGTAACTTAGCATACAATGATCATTTCAGGAGGATTTCTGAGAACTATCTTGGGACCTTCGAATTTCTCACCAAATTTCTACAGTAGAATGTTGCTAGGTTGCTACCCTGTTGTAGAATGGTGTGAGGGCACCCATTGTCCTGGCTGTCCCTGCTTAACTGCTGAGTGGCAGTCATGCACAAGAAATGCTACTCTAGACGAACCCTGGAGCCTGGGCAACATATGGGTTATATTTCTGCTCAGGACACCAAAGAGTAGATATGAAATGGGGTCCACACATGGGAATTTTATCTATCAATTTAGTCTTATTATATTTTCTTTTTTTTTTTTTTTACAATTTTTTTTTCTTGTTTCAGAACCTTTATTTGTTTATTCACTCATTTTTATGGCCAGCTCAGCCTGCCCCGAGGGCAGGGCTGGCACAGCATGTGGTGCCGGGGATCGAACCGCGGTCCCTGAAGTGGCCCAAGATTTCCCAAGGAGGCGCTTTAGACCACTGAGCCATCCCGCCGGGCCCCTTATTATATTTTCAAACTTTCAACTCTACTATCATTATAGATTCATACTCACATCTGTACTTTTAAATCCACAATGTGACTAGGAACCCTTTTCCTAAAGCAGAATCATCTATCACCTTCCAAACAGACACAAGACATGTGTCATTCATACTTAGTTTTCTGAGGTAATGGATAGAAGAAGAGGTCAATAATCCCATGTTTATTTACATCTATGTTCACTGAGTGATATATTCATAAATATTTGATAATTGATAATTTGATATTCCAAAATTGATTTGCTTTGAAGATGGTTACACACTGAGGTGCAGATACATTTATGTGTCTCTTCCCAATGAACAATGGGGAAATGGTTGTAAAAATGAATAATACAGAGGCATAAGTCATCATTACATGATTTAGCACATCTCTCCTCCCTGGTCTATTTGAGTGTCTGGCTTTCTGTGTATAATCCTGTTTCAGCTCCTCTACCAATCAAGCCCTTGGCCTTGCTCCCCATCCACCATGTTTATACACAGTCCACCACCTCATTGGGGAGGGTTTTATGTCTCACCTAGGGCCAGCTAGGATGCTGGAAGAGTCAGGTGTCACAAGCAACTCTGGGAGGCATGGGAAATACACAGAATGTTTCACTTCCACTGTGGTACTTTTAGGTTCAGGGAGAAGACTGTGCTGAGCTCATGGGATTACATAACTGTGTTTACGAGCAAGCGTCGTCATGGTTTCACTCACTCAAATCTTCTCTGAAGAATCGAATACTCAATCACTTTGGTCCAATGCCAGAGAAAGATGCTGATCCTCAGGTATATAAAATATCTCTTTATACTGGGTTGCTCTACTGGATTGGAGCTCCTAAAATTTGTGAGTAGATAAGTGAGTGGTTTTTATCCAGCAAATAAATGCATAGAGGAAGATGAATCCAAAGTGGTATTGTTCCACTGGTCAGTGACCATCATGGGTGAGAAGAACAGGATCTTAAATTAGAACTAGTGTAACTGAAGTAAGGTATGAGAACTTGATCCAAGGCTGAAGTTGAGAGATAAGCAGGTTAAGGAAGCAGAAGCGTATTCGGTGGGCATCCACATTCACACCATGGTAACATTAGGGTTTCAAGATGTATGCAGGAGCGAGGAGAAAGAGCGAGGCATGCTTCAGCTGCAAGCCTGGCCACAGAAACTTGTCATGCTCACACCCACCCAGCTCAGCCCTCCAAGTCTAGACCCTTGCTGTTGTCCACATCAGAAGTGAATAGGTTCTGAGAAAATTGATCCCATCTTTAAATTCACCCTTGGCTGAACTATTTCAGAGACTAGGTCACAGCATTTCACTGCATAGATCTTCTTCCTTGGGAAATAGGCCTATATGTGAAATCAAGCTGTAGTCAAGGACTCTCTAGGAAAGTGAAGAGTTATGTTTCATCAATCTTTACTTGTTTGGCATAATGTCAGAGTTCAGTGTTGGAAAGACTTCCTTCATAAGGCAAGGCTGTAGTTATCCTGAAGCAGTATTTCTTTACTGCCACCATTTCCTGTGCTCTGAGCTGGCTCTCCTACGTTAGCACTCCTATGCCTTCTTTGATTCTTAGGCTCCTGATTCTGTCACAGTAAAGAAATATGAATCCATTATTTTCTGAATTCTCTGCTAATAAGTTGGCTTTGCCTACCTTTCTGGCAGCATGACCTTGGGTAAATCCTTTCCCTTTTCTCACTATTTTTAAATGAGAGACGTGGACAGAGAGGCCTATAAAGTCCTCTCTTTTTCTTGCATTTGAGGCTCCAAAGCACTTATCTCACACCAAAGGGTGGAAATGTCTTGCTCTTATCTAGGTTATGGAGGTGGCCCCTCTCTTCCTATGCAAAAGCATTATGACATTTGAGGGGAGAAATACCAATGAGCACTTTCCAGTGACCCAGCTCCTGGCTGTGGGCCATGGTGACTCAGGACTACAGCATAGCTCTGAGCAAGCTCGAGATTGAGCCTAATGGTCCTCTTCAGCTGCTGGGAAGTATTTTTCCCATCAGGCAAGAGAAAGATCAGCAATGCTGACTGTGTCTTCCACAGGAGAAAACACACATGCTGCACTGTGATTCATAAGGGCTTAATGATACAGAAAGCTGAACTGTTGAGTTTCATTTCTTGTTAGTTTGTTATCATGTAGGTCTGGTGGTAACAGCACCAAAACTAACACTGAAACGATTATGGTCTGCTATGGCCAGAGCTACACCAGCAGTAAGTCTCGTGAATAAGAATATTCCAAGCCTCAGAAGGAAGTTTCTTAGAAACTACTACATATGTTAAATATCTTTGTTGGTGACACTGGAAAAGTTCAGAATGTCAGACTGATATATAGAAATAATAATAAATGGGACAGAACATGTTACAGACTTCAGGGAAGGACAAAAAGGAATCCAGATGAAGCCAGAAGGCACAAAAAAGCAACAAAGGCAATGGTATTTAAGGGCCATCAGATGAACCCATTTGGAGCCAAATAATCCTAGGTATCAGGGGTTCAAGTAGAACATGGTTCTTTCCTAAAGTCAGCTTCCTGAAAACTGTAGGAAGCATTTCAATTTTAGTAGGAAATAAGTCATCAGTGTCTTAAATGTATGCTCAGACAGCTTATTACAAATAGAGTCTTTCTCAAGGATTTCTATGGGTTGAGAAAGTTCTTTAAGGGAAACCGGGAAGCTAGGATGTGTTTTCCACATGGAAACTCTGCAGTGTGGGGCTGCTGTTCTTCCAGATTGTAAGTCACAGTGCATAGTTGCAGAAGAGATGATTGCAGGAGCCCCGCATAGTACCCTGATATGTCTGGATTATTGCTGTCACCAGGGTAAGACAATGAGGGGAGGAAGGAGGTATACAAAGCCTGAGGAGTCACGGCAATTCAAGGCCTGCAGAAGTGCACATCAGTTCAGAAGATCTAAACAGATGCTCAGAAGTGGGAAAAACTAAACAGATACGTCAGCTCAGAAAATCCCACAAGACGGGAGGCACACTTTATTTGTGAAGATTTTTGTCCGTTTGTTTTGACGAGTATTAAAAATAACTGTAGCTCAAACAAAGCAGAAAGCCTAAGTTCTGCAAGATTAGCCCATGACACTATCCAAGGAACTAGTCTCCTCTGTGTGGAAGCTATACTTTCTGTAGAATGCTACTTCTGTTCTCTTAACTGAGGAAAGCTGATCATCACCATGTCTATGATCTAGCTGGGAGAAAGGAGAGAAGGATGAAGGCAAAGAGCACACACTGCTTTCCTAGTGCATACTCAGAAATTACATGGATCATATGTTCCCTGTACATCTCAGCCAGATTTTGTCTTATGGCCCCACCTACCTGCAAGGAGGCTGAGAAATGAAGTGCCCTTCCCTGTCCCAGTGGCCATATGACCCTGGAATATAGAGAAATAGATACAACAGCAATCAGCAGTCTCCACCACACATAGCAGCAGTTACACTAGGGCTATTTACCGCGGGCTTTGGAAATCCGCAGGCTGGTATGGCTTGAGTGAGAATAGGATGAGCCCATTGTGTTTCTGTGTTGCAGATTAACCCGAATGGCCCAGCCTGGTGCTGGTGGACATTAGCTGTTCTTCCCTTGGAAAGTCGAGCTCAACTCCCGTTTCTCGCAATGAGATCCTTAAAAGATAGACTGAATGGTATTCGGCGAGTCCTGGCTTTTATATCACGAAACCAAAACTAGCGAGAGCAAATTGCTGAAGAGAAGCGCTCATCCTCCCTGCTCCCTTGCGAAGGAGATATGTTTGTAAATATACCTAATTGCAATAACATCTTAACAGAAGAGGGTATCAAACAGAGGTGTGAAGCCGGGTGTGGTGGCTCACGCCTGTAATCCCAGCACTCGGGAGGCTGAGGCAGGAGGATTGGTGAGAGTTCGAGACCAGCCTGGGCTACAAAAGTGAGCTCAAGGCCAGCCTCAACTGCATCATGAGACCCTGTCTCAAAAAGACAAAAAAAACAAAAAAACAACAAAAAAAAAAACAAACCAGAGGTGTGTTTCCCTACTTTTGATCACACAGAGAAATCAATTAGAAAGACCAAATGAATGTGACCTGTTTGAAACTTTCTGTCTTAAGATTCTTGAGATGCTGCACAACTACGTAAACTGAAGAGGTGTTTAAAAGCCCAGGAAAAAAAGATTTTAATGTAAGATTTTCTGGAAGTTTAACATGATTTTGCTTTAGTTTTTCTTTCTATCATAGGTGAATGACTGAGTGGTTGAAATGTGAAGCAAAGATACTAATAATGTTGCTGCATTATTTCACTGACTTGAGTTCTCATTCCAAATGGTTCAGGTTTTATAGAGCATTTTGTAAAATAATGTTCATACTTCTGTTTTAATAATTTATTTTTTGCACTACTGTAACCTTTTTCTACATGTATGTTTGTAACTATTTAACTGTGCATTGCTGAAAAGACAATTGCTTTATTTATTGATGTGGTTTACCATGTACCTAGGGGGAACTACCATACTAGTAATGTGCAATTTTTGCTTCAAAAACTTTGAACTACATTGATCTCAGTTCTTGAACTGTTTCCATGTCTATCTATCCTCATAGAAATTTAAAATGAATTCAAAATGATTCTGAGATCATCCATCTTCATAGATTTACTTTTCTAGTTTTAATTGAATCTCATCAAATACTTTAATAATTTGGCATAGATTATGGTATATGCCAAGGTAAAGTAAAATAATCCACTTCCTATGTGTAATACAGACCAAGGATGAAAGGATTATTGTTCTAGAGCAATAATCAGAGTATGTCATTCATTAAAACATATTGTGGGCATTTACTTCAGCAATCAGACCAGAAGAGATGGCTTTCAAAAGTACAGCAGCTCACAGCCATTCCAGCTGGCCTGCCCTCCCCACCTCCTCTCAGTGTTGTGAGGATGAAGCTCTGTGCTGAGACACTTGATAAATGACTGTTTGTTATTAAAAGTGTGAAGAAGTCAGAGAACTAGAAACCTTTTAAAATACAGTATTTTAAAATAACCAGACAATCTATGGTTTTATCAAAACACTGCCTTCTAGTTGCAAAGGGTCAAGAATCTCAGTACAGAGGAAAAAAAAGCAAGGAAAAGGAAGCATTACTTAGGTTGCCTAGTAGTTGTTTGGTTCCCATCATGTCGAAGGAACCTGAAAAGTACCATGAAGATAGGTGAGTCACAATGTCGGAGTGAAAAGGTTAAGGCCAGGAAGAAGTGGGATGTTGTATTTGTGCCTTCGTGTAGATTGCCCTCAGTTGTGTGATTCTGGACATGTGTGTTATTCACTGGAAGCCAGCCCACTTTGTTAAGGTGAGTAGGTCATGCTTCAAGTGATTATAACAAGTCCCTGGCTTATCAATGGGTTCTGTTCCAGGAGAATTATTCATAAGTTGTTTTCATCTGTAGGCTGATAGACTGAATCTTACATGGTACACCTGTCAAAGATAACAACTCGAGTGTTTGTAAGTTGGAGAATAATTGTAGTGTGACTTCTACACTATAACCAGTGGTCAGAAACAGGAGTGGGACAATGAGATGATCCAGGCAATGTTTAAGAGACTCATATAAACAGAAACCAAACTATC
Organism: Myocastor coypus; assembly: GCA_004027025.1. Lineage (NCBI taxonomy): Eukaryota > Metazoa > Chordata > Mammalia > Rodentia > Myocastoridae > Myocastor > Myocastor coypus. The sequence goes on along the minus strand of PVJA010018127.1, from coordinate 23,045 downwards.
TTCTCACTTCTTAGTGGATGCTGTGTTGGCAGAGCATTATGTTGATAGGTTTGCTGCTTGTAGACAGGGATGGAGAAGAATACAAGTACTATAGATGCGGGGGAAGGATGTGTCTGCCCAGAAAAACCTGAGGAGGTTCAGGGAACAGGAAGTTAGAGTCCCTTTTCCCATGCCCAACCTTTTGTACATAGTCTTGGTACAACAATTTCTAATTCTGTAGTGAAAAAAAAATGAAAGAAAGGTTATAAGCTTCTCTATTTACTAAATATGTTGCTTTGACAAGTGATTTGACTTTGGCTGAGCCTAAATGAAATGTTAGCACTAAAAACTGCATATAGGATTGTTAGGGACATTAAGTGAAATATGTCTGAAATCCCTTAGCATGGCAGCTCGACTAAAGGAGATAGTCAACAAATCAAAGTAATTATTATACTGGTCATAGTTACAAACTATCCTCAAAAGCCATATTTGCATAAAATTCTGCCTCAACGTGCAATACCCACGTGCAAACCCTTTCACTTTGTTGGGGGACTCTTCACTACTGATATTTTTTTTTTGCTTTTTTGACACAGGGTCTCACTATGCAGTTCAGGCTGGCCTTGAGCTCACTTTTGTAGCCCAGGCTGGTCTCGAACTCCCACCGATCCTCCTGCCTCAGCCTCCCCAGTGCTGGGATTACAGGTGTGCACCACCACGCCCGGCTCCTGCAGTACTGATTTTTGACCATAACTTGATGCTTCATAGATGGCCCCTTTTAGGATTACTTCTGTTTGGGAAAATGAGATGAGTGGAGAACAAACAAAAGTCAGAAGTTAGGGACTAGTACTTTGCCGACAAATAGTTTCCTATTTTAAAAAGTGCTATAAAGCAGTGTTGCTTGGAAATGTATCATCTCTAATAGAATGGAAGCCTTAAATTCTAGGTCCATTAGAATAACAAAATCATCACGTCTAGTCCTCCAAAATGTATTGAGAATCTCATCTGCACCAGCATGATTGGATTTCAAAGTATGTGGCTTTTGTGTTTAGTTTATAAATGTGAACTGTATTTCTTTATGCTGCCCAAAGTAACATTCAGAAAATATATTGAGATTCCATCATGTACCAGATATGAAGTCAGATGATCTCCCATATTAAATCATTTCTTTTTTAGAGAGTAGTTATCCTTATATAATTTTTTTTTTTTTTGTGGGACCAGGGTTCGAACTCACGACCTTGCACTTGCCCAGCAGGCACTTGTGCCTCGGAGCTATCTCCCCAGCCCCTATCCTTATATAATTGATGAGAAAATTGAAGCTTAAAAATGATAAATGCTTTGCCTAAGTAATATGGTCATCTAGTAAATAACCAAGCTTCATTTTGAATGCATTACTTTGCATATTTTTATACATTTTAAATAGTTTGTGTCACACATAATTTAGCAGACCTAGCAGTCATATCACAAAAACCGCCCCGGAAATTCCCAGTGGGAGCCTGCAGATAAAGTAAAATTCACTTAGCCAGCACATCTCTACTAAGTCAAAAAGAAAGTTTGGTTTTTTAACAAAAGCTTATGTCACAGCATGCCCCTGATAAGGAGCACTGCACTCCAGTGCATATATCTAGGTTAGGCAGAATTGCAGTTTACTCTCAGTAGCCCAGAGACAAGGTGGGTTGTTCTACAGTGAATTGAAGTGATGTTAGGAGGCAAGTAACCCTTGGCTGTCTTTGGGTTGTACTTGGAAAGAATCATTAGTTGGACTTGACCATTTTTACCACTTATAAGTTGCTTTTGCTGCTCAGCTTGGAAATGAAGGAAGAATATATAGAAAAAAGACGTAAGTCTAAACCTAGTCCAGAAAGACAAGACTTCCCCCTTGGTATATAGTGCCACTTGTTGGGTTGGTTTTCCTGTTTTCTGTGACCAACTCAGTCTTTTCCTGGTAGGTTATTTTCTGTATGCATAGGTATGCGTGTGTATGCACATATACAACCACATACATGTACCAGGTTGCAAGCAGATATTATGCCTTTCTGCTTTGTACCACACTACTGCTGCTAGCTAATAACCAGCAAAATGTAGTAAATGAAATATGAAGAAATTAATTTTCCATAGACAACTTGGATAGAAGAAGGCATACCCCTGAATTAGGGGGCGCACAGAACTGCCTATTTTAACAGCTAGCCTTTTCTGAAGGCCAACTGCTTCTAGCCCAGTGCTGTCTTGGTACTGGGGCCACGTCAAGTCATTGCGCATGTGGCGCTTCCAGCTCTACCTGCAGAGCTGATCTGGGCTCAGATAATCCCCTGTGATGGGCTGTGGGAGCAACAGAGCTCCTGAGGCCGGTTCGCAGTACCCAGAGGTCTCTTGCTATCAACTGATGACATACTGTTGATAGACCACAATCCTTGAGAACTGTCGCCTCTGCCAACTCTGCCCAGCAGGAGCACGTTGTTCAGGACCTCCTTCCTTGACTTCCCAGCCTATTGACTTTGCTTCCATTTCTATTCACCAAGGCAGAATCATAGCAGAGGTATGTGGCAGTGGAAGACAGCCCAAATACTGAAGAAGGGCCCATTCTCAGCCTGCTGCTGGGCCTCATGGATGGGACTAAAGACAAGAAAAGCAGCTAGCTGCACAGGCCCCACTGGCCCCACTTTTCTAAGTGCAGAGAGAAGGAAGGTAAATGAGCCATGTAAATGTACACATTTGATCTATTGTAGAGTGATAATGCCACTTATCAGCGTAACTCTTTAATAATCTGGATTATGTGCACCCAGATGTGAGATGAAGAGATTTTCACTTATGAGTATATATTTTTCCAACATGTTAAGTTAACCTCCAGAGAGAAGTGCCTGTAATCTCTGTTCCTGGTGTCCCTTTAAAGCTTTGCTATTCATGACTCTGTAGCTGTTTTAAGAACTTTTCTTCGCAGCAAATGTGATTAACTGAAGTTTACAAAGCAACACTGTAGCTTATGCGTCATTTTAAAAGTTGATTAACATTCATCTGTTGTTAAAGCAATGACAGTAAACAACAATGAGATAAAAAGAGAGCAAATAGCTTAACATGGCACCATCAGCTAAATTTAGGTAAGCTAGTTTTGTCATTGTATGCAGTTTGCAGTAATGCCAGGATTAAAATGTCAAGCAAGCTACTTAAACAGTGGCAGCTGTGGATGTGTGCTTGTTTTTCGTTTGTCAAGCAGTAATTTTACTCTTGCACTGTAATGAAGGGAAATTAAGATATTGCTCCCCTATATTGCTATTCAACTACCTCTATATGCTTGATTTCTTTTGGGGGGTTCCCTTCTTCCAAGTCTGTACAAAAAGTTTCAGCTCATCTATATTGTAATAACAATGTAATATAGACAGTCTTTGTGAAAGTTGTTTGTCCATTAATAAAAGTTTCCTATTGTCTCACTTTGTATATAGCAAAACTGTACTCATACCTTAGGGAAAGAATTACCTAACTTGAGCCAGTGAGATAGCTCATCAGGCTAAAACGCCTGCTTAGGCAAGCTTAGGCAAGCTCAGGAACCACTGTTGGATCCCTGGCACAACATGCAGTGTCAGCCCCACCCCCAAAGCAGGCCGAGCTGGCTGCTGAGTTCAGGCATAGTGGTGCACACCTGTAATCCCAGCTCTGGGGAGGCTGAAAGCAGGAGAATCACCAAGTCTAGGCTGCATAGTGAGACCCTGTAACAACCAAGTACATGAAAAGTAATCACCTGATTTTAATATCACTTCATTGGAAGCTGAATAGAAAGGAGCGCTATGGGAACATGCATGTTGTTTCTGTTCCTACTGGTTATAGAACATGTGAACAGAAGATCCACTTAAAATCTGGGGATGCAGTGTGGTCGAGTGCTTGCCCAAGATGTGTAAGAACTTGGGTTGCATGCACGGCGCTGCACTCTGACAGCTGATATACGTGTGGCAGTAAGGCAGGTGTGAATGGACAAATATGAATGATGTGCTCTGAAACACTGGTTATAAATTAAGGGTTTTTTTTAATCACCAAAAGAGTTTGCTTTTTAAAAAATTCTGTTGAAGTTTTGTGTTCAATAATCTGCCCCTTATTTCTTTGTAAATCCAAAACATCCCTATATCATGCTTTCTTAAAACACAGTACACTACTTATAGTTTTCCTTAGCATTATAAAATGTTTTAAAAAAGCAAGCTATGTGTTTTTATTTTAGTTACATATTTTATTGACACTAACCTAAGGGTAAGACCCACAGCATGCACATTTTTGTACTGCTGAAAATTGGGGCTGGGACACTGTTCATGTCAGACTAGCAAGCTACTGTGTCCACCCCAGTATGACCCCTTTTGATAGAAAAATTTGTAAAATTAATTGGAACATTGAGCTGTACTGACCAAGTGAGAGAATTTTAGCACCTTCCCATGATCTCTATAGTAGTGATTTTTGTGCTGTGCCATTGATGGTTTTATACATGTTCTATTTTTAACACATAAAAATAGAGTGGAAAAAAGACATGGGGATGAGATAATTAAAAATGAAATAGGCTGAGTACAATATCACATGCCTATAATCTTAGCTATTTGTAGGCTGAGGATGGAGGATCCCAAGTTTAAGTTGCCCTGGGCAACTTAGAGAGAAAGACAGAGAAAGCATTGAAAGCAGAAAAATAAAAATAGATCTTTTGAGCTATGATTCAATGGTACAGTGCCTGCCTGGCAAATGTGAGGCTGAGTTCAGTTCCAGGTTCCAAGACAGAAAAGAAGACTGAAAAAAAACTTCTTAGAAATAGCTTTTGTAAATGAGAGGGGATTGACTGAGAGTTGGAAGGAGCAGGGAGCGATGGATGGCAGGAATAGGAGATGAAAACTGAATTATAATGTGTTATGTACATGTTGCCAACTCCCCATGAGAAAGGCAATCATAATATACTAACATGTATGTGTCCTAATAAAAATGCACTAGTGAAAGAGGAAATAGAAAAAAATAAAGAATGAAAATGAAGAAGGAAGAAAGGGTGAAAGAAAATAGAAAGACAAAAGAAAAAAGAAAAGAGAAGAAACAAAGAAGAAAAAAGAAAGTTCCACTTGGAGCTGACCTTGATCTGTGTTACAGAATAATCGTTGGTGCAATTAAGAAGAATCAAAATTCCTGGTCAGCCAATCCCCAGAAGGAATGCTTGTTGGCTGAGTGTTGCCAACTTGTACCCAATCTACCACTTCCTGGTTTTCATGAGTGAGAGTACATTTAAGGCAAATGCATAAGCGTCCTTTCAAGGTAATCTAACCAGAATTCCTGCAGAGCTAGCTGCCTGGAGAACTGAACTGGCCCATCTTAAAAGATAGTGCTCTTCACAGGTGTTCCCCATCTCTGAGTAAAATCAAAGCCACCTTACATTAGCGTCCCCTCCGTTTGGTTCCACTCTGGCTCCTTTGAATTTCCCAGGGCCAAATATGCCTTCTCATGGAGGTTCTTCTAATCACCAAATGATTTTTGAACAAGAAGAGAGGGAAAATACCCTAATCCCACAGGCTTCCAAAAGTCTAAAGCTCTCTTGTCTTATGTTTGATTTCTTCACTCCCACGAGGGACTGACGTTGGATTGGGAAAGGCTGATGTCATTACTACTCATTGATTTCTTATCGTTGAAACTTCCTTGCCAGGCTTGTGCTTAAGGTAGAGGTATGATCTGGACAAAAAGCCCTGCCTCTGTATCTCTGAGCCCTCTTCTTTCACTCTTTCCAGTGTTTTAGATAAAGAGTTTCCATGCCAACTGATATTCACATTTGCTGTGTATCCTTTGTTCTTTTCCACTTATGCAAATGTATTAGCAAATGTCATTGGCATATTAGCAAGCCCTAAAAATCACTCTTTTTCATTCATTGAAGTGCAACTCCCTACCTCCATCTCTTTGGGAAATACTACACGCCTCTCAGGAAGTCAGCAATTCCTGGGTACAACATGGGCAGCAAAATTAAGTCCTGAAATTGCCCACTTGGCCTAAATTCAGTTTTGGTCTAAATGTTTTGTTTCTCTTAGATTTTAGAGGTACGTTATGCAGATGTTCAACAGAGTCATAGGAACTGGGGAGATCACTGCCTCTTTGGCTTGTCAGCATGGCATCACCTCCTAGCAGGCAACTCACAATCTCAGGACCTTGTGTTCCTCCTGCAAGCCCAAATGAACGCTTTCAGAAAAGGAATAGTGATTAGGGGAGAGCTTTATTTCCATAAGTTCAGACAAGCACTTCTCCTTAAGCAGAGACAAACACTTCATCATAGTAATGAATTCCCATTGTAGGGACAGATGAGTGGGGGAAGGAGGATGAAAGGAAGAATAGATAGACTGGCAGCCTTCACAAGTGGCAGGGTTTTGAAAAGGACTGATTGTGACAACTGGAGTGGTTACCTTTTCATCTCCTGGGCAGAACTTCATGAATGCCTTTCCCATATTGACCGAAGACTTGATCTTTGGTACCCATTGGAGGTGCCATTTGTGTCCAGACTGCTGTCATGTGTCCGGGTATATGAGGTTTTACTGAATAATTAGGTGAATGGTGAAAACAATGTTTTCACAGTAGAAGACACATTGGAATTAATCCCACTCAAAAAACTTCGAATGCACTTATCACAAAGTTCATGCCACTTTCTGAATCAGTCCTGGAAGTTTTCATAAATAGCTTTAGTTGCACGATTACAGCTACATCATCAATATTCTGCAGCATTTAAAACATTTACACTTGATGGCCATTTTCACATTGTAGAAGGATCAGAAATCACACAGCACCAGATTCGCTGAATAAAATGAGTGAGGACATCCCATAATGTTTTTACAAGCCTGCCTTTCCATTAAATGACACTTAACTTTTAAGCATTCACTACATTTTTTTAATTTTATTTATTTTTTTTTTCTTGTTTCAGAACCTTTGTTTATTCACTCATTTTTGTGGCTGGCTCAGCCCACCCAGAGGGCAGGGCTGGTGCAGCATGTGGTGCGGGGGATCGAACTGCGGTCCCCGAAGCCGCCCAAGCTTTCCCAAGCAGGCGCTTTAGACCACTGAGCCATCCTGCCAGGCCATTCACTACATTTTTTAACACAACTCATAAATACACTCACAAAAGAGGACTTCTAGAACTGCTTTAAAAAGAGGCAACAGGACTGGGGAGAGAGCTAAAGGATATAAGTGCCTGCTTGGCAAGCATCAGGTCTCAAGTTCAGTCTTCCAGTGGGTTCCACACACTCACAAAAAAAGCAACAGAGATGTGTATATTCAAAGCAAGAAGGAATATCTTTAGGGGGATGAGTGGTAATTTTTTATCACAATAAATTCTTATTTTATTCAAGTATAAATACATATCTCCATTGAGTGAAATACTACACTTTCTTTATCCACTTGTTTGTTGATGGACATACAGGTTACTTCCAAGATTTAATTATTATGAGTTGTGAGACTCATAACATGGGTATGCATATATCACTGTAATATGTTGTCTTTAACTCATTCTAAAAAAATAACAAGAAGGGCAATAATGGAATTTCAGTTTTAACATTTTTTAAAAATCTTTGTATTGCTTTCTGTAATGGTTACACAGTGGTACTTTATCTCATGAACGTAAATCTTCCCACAATTCTGGTCAGAAACCGAATTTGACAAAAACTGAATCAAATTTCCCCATGAGGTCAACAATGATGATCCTTTAGTTCATGAGCATGATGATTGGGTGCTCATACCTTTTGTATGAGATGTACATCCCTCAAACCTTGTTATAACGTGGGCACATTACCCATCTGACATGAAGAAAAAATAAAACAAATAGAGATCAACAATAAAATTAACCAACTGAATTTGCTTAAGCTTGGAACCAGAATCATGGAAAGAATTAGAAGGTACCGCTGTATTAATTTACACTCTCACCAACAGTGTACATGGTTCCCATTTTCTCTATAGCCTTGCCAGCATTTGTTATTGATGTGATGGTGACAGTTACTCTTTCATTAGTAAAGTGGAATATCGATACCATTTTAACTTGCATTTTTCTAACAGCCAATGACATAAATTTTTTAAATGTATTGACTGGCCATTGTTTTTAAGGTGTCTATTCATTTCAATTGCCTATTTTTTTCCTTTGGCCTTTTATTTGGGAGTCTAATGTCTTGAGTTATATATATACTCTAGGTATTAGTCTCCTTTCTGAGGAATAGCTGGAAATTTTTCCCCATTCTGTGAATTATCTCTTGATTTTATTGGTGGTTTCCTTTGCTGTGCATAAACATTTAAATTTTATGCAACTTGTTTGTCAATTCTTCTAACTATTTCTTTAAAACATGGAGTTCTGTTCAGAATGTGCTTGCCTATTCCTGTGTCTTCAAGAGTTTTACCTATTTTATCTTACAGCAGATTGTTTCTGTTTTAACATGTAGGTCTTTGTTTCAGTCTGATTTCATTTTACACATGGTGAAAGACATTGAGCTATATTCAATCTTCTGCATGTGGATAGACACTTTTCTTAGCACTACTTGTTAGAGACCTCTTTCCCCAGCTTAAGTTTTAGACATCTTTGTCAAAACTCAGAGAGCTAAAGTTGTTTGTACATCCTCTGTTCTGTTCTATTTGTCCCTGTGTCTACTTTTGTATTAGTACTATACTACTTTTATTATTATAGATTTATCATGTAAGTTTAGGATCCTAACGTATCATGCTTTCTTTTTGTTCTCACTAGATTTCCTTTGCTAGTCTACATCTCTTCTGATTCTGTCAATTTTAAGACGGTTTTCTCTTTTCTGTGAGAAATGCTGTTAGTATTTTAATTAGAGTTGCATTACATCTGTATATGATTATTGTAAGTGTCACTATATTCACAATGTTTGTTCTGCCTAACCCAGAGTAGGGAAATCTTTCCATTTTCTTATGTCCTCTCCATTCCTCTTTTCAGAGTATTGTAGTTTTCATCATAGAGGTCATTCATTTCCTTGGTTAGGTTAATTCCAAAGTATTTAGTTTTTCTTGATGCTGTTATGAATAGCATTGTTTTTCTCATTTCTTTCTTGGTGAGTTCATTATTGATATGCAGGAATGTTATTGGTTTTTCTGTGTTGATTTTGTACCTTGTTAACACTACTCAATTGCGTTTTTAATTCTAGTAATCTTTTGGCGGAATTATGTAGAAAGGATCATGTTGTCTGCAAATAACAATAGTTTTACTTCTTCTCTTATACACATCACTTTATTTTTCTGTTTTCTGATTGTCCTGCATGTTTTGAGTACTACATTGAACAGGAGAATTGACAGAGTACATGCTTGCTTTTTTCCTGATTTTACAGGGCAACTTTCAGCTTTTCTCCATTTATTATGATGTTGTCAAGAGTTTTGCCATAAATGGCTTTTAACAGACTGAGATAAGGAACTTCTATATTTATTTTCTTTAGGACTTTATTTTGTCATGAATAGATGTTGATTTTTGTTGGAAGATTTTTCTGTATCTGTGGAGATACTCATGTAATTTTGTCCTTGCTTCCGCTTTAGGGATGTACAGATATTTCTTGTCTAATGACCTGTTTAAAGATCACTCAGACTTACAACTGAGTTGCCCTATTCAGACTTAAGACCTGCCACTCAAACTTATGACTCATCTTTTTTTAAATTTAATATTTTTATTGTTTAAATTTAACAATGGTTATATTACATATTTTCATCATCAGATCAGTTTAGATTAATACATATAGGTATATAAGATTGATCAAACAATTAAACATTAACCCTTTTAAATCAACATTACTTTTTTTTTTCTTTTCCCCTTTCTTTTTTTGAAAGTTGACATATTGCATATTGTTCTCACAATTGTTCTACAGAGTACAGTGTATGGGCATGACCCACCTCCCTATTGATGTTGCTTAGAAAAAAACAAAAAAAAATGAAAAGAATATACTTCTCTTTGGACTAAGAGGAAGCAGATACATACACATGACTCATCTTTTTTTATACAGCCTTGTATATCCTGTTTATAGAGCTTCAATATCTTTTTATACAATACACCTTGTTTATATAGTACTGTATTTTTTGTTGATTGTACTGTTCAGTACAGTCATGTAGTTTTATTTTTTGCGCCATATTGCAGTGCTAGGTAAGAGTTATACAAACCAAACAAAATCATTAAGTTGAACTTTCTTTTAATCAATTCTTTGTTTAAATTTATTTTTCTTTATTATGAAGAGTAAAAACAAATAGCAGATACAAGCACAGAAACAGGTTAATATACATATGTTACAGATTTTCAAAATAAGAATAGCAACTTAACAATGGTTGGTGTTTCTTGTATTGTTTTGTTTTGTTTTTTGGTTGTTACAGGGTCTCACTATGCAGTCTGGACTTATGGTGATCCTCCTGCTTTCAGCCTCCCCAGAGCTGGGATTACAGGTATGCACCACTGTGCCCAAACTCTGTTGCTGGCTCAGCCTGCCCTGTGGGCAGGGCTGTCATCCCATGTGGTGCCAGAAATGAAAGTGCAATCCCTGTGTTTGCCTAAGTTTGCCTAAGCAGGCACGTTAGTTCACTGAGCTATCTCACCAGCCCCCAGTGGTATATTACCTATTTTTATTCTCGCATCTCTTGCTCAGATTAACAGATACAGTTATGCAATATTAGACAAATAACTGAATATAAACACTTGTTTTCAGTAAACCTTAATTTTTTCTTGTTTTTTTCATTTTTTAAAAAATTTATTTTAAAGAATGTATAGTGATAATTGAAAAGACTTTATTTTTTTTAAAGAACCTTTATTTGTTTATTCACTCATTTTTATGGCCGGCCCAGCCCGCCACGAGGGCAGGGCTGGCGCAGCACGTGGTGCCGGGGATCGAACCGCGGACCCTTAAGTCGCCCAAGCTTTCCCAAGCAAGCGCTTTAGACAACAGAGCCATCCCGCCAGGCCCTGAAAAGACTTTAGAAACAGTACATATTTAGAAGAACGGGGTGACAGGCATCCAACCATGGTTTTTGTATTACACATTGCTGTCCTCAGTGTAGTTGTTTGGGTCACAGACATCAACATACAAAGTTAAAGTGAAAATCCTAAACATTAACTGCTGTTTTAAACAGTGATCGAAATCATTAGTACAACCATCTCAGCCATCCTGTATATATACTTACATGATTTTCCCCCTTCCTTTGTTCCTATCTTTTCTCCTTTCCCTCATCTTTATTTTTTTGTTTTGTTTTGTTTTTTGGCGAGACCAGGGTTCAAACTCACGACCTTGCACTTGCCAGGCAGGCACTTGTGCCATGGAACTATTTCCCCAGCCCCCCCCCCCCATCTTTATTGTTTAATCCTTTGGTTCAGTTTCTTTCTATTTCACTGTGTCTATTATATCTTTTAGGTTTTATGTATTCTTTCAGGTCCTTATTCTAGGGAGACAATTCTATATTTACACATATGGGTCTGATTTATTTCACTTATGAGTATAGCTTCTACTTGCATCCACTTACCTATAAAGGCCTCGTTTGTCTTTCTTTATAGCTGAGTAATACTCCATCATAGTAAAATACCACCTCTTTTTTCATCCATTCTTCAGGTTATGAGCATTTTGGTTGATTCCAAAATTTGGCTATGACAAATGTACTGCTGTAAACATGAATATAATTTTTTTAGTTCTTTTGGGAAAATGCCCAGAAGGGGAATAGCTGGATTGAATGGGAGTTCCAGTCCTAGTTATATGAGGAGTCTCACACTGATTTCCATAGTGCTTTTACCAGTCTACATTCACACCAGCAGTAGAGAAGGGTTCCTTTTCCCTATAGGCTCTCCAGCATTTGCTATTAGTTGATTTCCTTATGATAGCCATTCCTTCCTGAATGAGATGATATTTCAATATTGTTTTAATTTGCATTTCTGAAATGACCAGTGCTGTGGAACATTTTTTTCATGTATTTATTTGCCATTTGTATTTCTTCCTCTGAGAAGTGTGTATTTATCTCAGATACCCAGTTTTGGATTGGATCTTTATATTTTGGAGATCTGACTTTTTTCAATTCTTTATATATTCTGGATAGAAGTCCTTTGTCTGAGTAACTGTTGCTTAAGATTTTTCCCACTTTGTGGGTTGTGTTTTCACTCTGTTGGTGATTTCTTTTAGCACACAGAAATTTCTCAACAAGACAAGATCTCAGTTGTTGATTCTTTGAAGTATTTCTTGTGCAGTTTGTTTTTGTTCATGAACTCTCTGCCTACCCCTATGTCTTCAAGATTCCACGTACTTTTTTCTTTTTTCTTTTTTTCTATGCATTTAGGACAGGGGATACAGGGTCTACAGGGTCTCACTATATACATCAGATTCATAGTGATTCTCCTGTTTTCAGCCTCCCAAAGTGCTGGGATTACAAGCTTGTGCCACCACATCCAATCTTAATCACTATCTCAATGTGCCCCAAGGGTGGGGCCTGCACTGCACGCTGGGGATTAAAGCCCAGCTGCTATGCTGTTCCACCTACTTTGTCTTCCAGGAGATTCAGTGTTTCTGTTTTCTGTTTTAATGTTTAGATCTTTAATCCATTTTGACTTTAGTTTAGTGCGTGGCAATAGATTCAGGTCTAATTTTAATTTTTGGAATGTGGAGAGCCAGTTTTTCTAGCACCATTTGTTAAAGAGGCAATCTTTCCTCCAGTAAGTGTTTGGCCTCTTTGTCAAAGACAAGATATCTGAGTATGCTTGTAGTTGTGTCTACATCTTCTAATCTGTTGCATTAATCCTTGGGTCTATTTTTTTGCCAGTATTATGCTGATTTTATCACAGTAGCTTTGGGGTATAATTTCAAGTTAGGGATTATGATGCCTCTTACATTGCCTTTGTTGCCCAGGATTGCCTTTGCTATTGCAGGTCTTTTCTGATTCCAAATAAATTTTAGGAATGTTTTCTCTGGATCTGTGAGGTACATTGATGGTATTTTGTCATCTTTTTTGCTTTTTTTTTCTTTTCTTGAAGGTACTGGGGATCGAACTCGGGAATTTGTGCTTGCCAGGCAAGCACTTATGCCAGTAAGCCATCTTCCCAAACCAATTGATGGTATTTTGATAGGGATTGCATTAAATCTGTATAACAATTTGGGTAGTATGGCCATTTTTTTTTTTTTTTTTTTGTCTTTTTGAGACAGGGTCTCGCTATGCAGTTCAGGCTAGCCTTGAGCTTACTTTTGTAGCCCAGGCTGGTCTCGAACTCGCACCAATCCTCCTGCCTCAGCCTCCCGAGTGCTGAGTATGGCCATTTTTGCAATGTTGATTCTTCCTATCCAGGAGCAAGGAATATTTTTTCATTTTCTGAAATCCTCTTTGATCTCTTTTTTCAGAGTATTATAATTTTCACTGTATAAATCTTTCACTTCCTTTGTTAGTTTAGCTCCTAAGGATTTCAGTTGTTTTTGGTGGTATCATGAAGGGTATTGTTTCTCTACTTTCTCTCTCTGTGAGTTTGTTATTTGTGTAGAAGAATTCTATTGACTTTTGGGTGTTGACTTTATAACCTGATATGTTACTGAATTTGTTTTTTAATCGTAGAAACTTCTTGGTGAAGTTTTTTGGGTCTTCCAAGTAGAGTATGATGTCATCTGAGAATAATTATAGTTCAACTTCTTCCTTATCTGTTCTTATTCCTTTTATTTCTCCCTCTTGTCTTTCTTTGATCATTTCTTTGTTCTGAATATTGTCATGTAATAATATATACAATTCCTCATTTAGTGACTAATTCATTTAACTGAGTAACATAAACAGAGACCAATCATTAAATAAGGAATGTCTGCATTAAATTTATTGGTTCTCATATGTTGAACCAACCTTATAACCCTGGGAATAAGGCTATTTGTTGACTATGCATGATTTTTGATGATTTGTTGCATTCAGTTTGCCAATTTTTGTTGACAGTCTTTTTGTCTATGTCACTGAAGAGATGGGACTGTAGTTCTCTTTTTGGGTTTGGTTCTACTCTAGTTTTGGAGTAAGGGTTGTATCAGTGAGTTTTTAGTAGAAAAACAGTTGTAGTACAAGATATACAAATGTATACAAATTTACCGATTGGTTTCTGGTGACCACCCAGAGTCGAATGTGTGAGTATCCACAGTGGTCAGTCTTTGCACTGGGTATCTCGAGTTTCCAGTCAAAGACCTGGAGCTCAGTGTACTGTGCTGTGTGAGTTGGTGTTAGGACACTGATGAATCAGTGTCAGCAAGCTGAAGGGTTGATGCAGGAAGCTGAAGAGGCTGTGCTAGAAGCCAGAGGTCACATCCAGGCTGAAAGCAAGACTGCAGTCCAGGAAGAGCACCGTCTCATCCTCCTACCAATAACTCTCCTTAAATAGCAGTTGAGACAAAAGTGGCAGTGTCCCAGCTGTGTGCAGGGAGTTTTTAGGCCCTCAATACTGGGCAAGTCTCTGAGGAAACAGACATCGGTGTCTTCCAGGTAGGTTAAAAATGTGTTCCTCCTTAGGATCTGGCCAGGCTTATAGGGAGTTCCTCTTCATGTCAGGATGTCCTGCCAAGGCCGCCTGACATTTAATCTTTGCAACAAGGCCACAGGACTGTGTTATGAACAAAGAAGAGTTTTTCCATCCTTAATTTTAACTCTTCAGGGTAACACTGGAAACCCTGAAGTGAAATGCTACAGTAGTTCAATAGCTCAATTCTAAACAATTTAACCCTTCCCAAAATAGTTTGTGATTAAACCCTCACAAATATGGCAGGCAGTGCACTGGACTTTCTTCTCCAAATCTAGTCTGCTGGGTGGATTAGCACTTTCAGAGAATGGTCTGCAGTGCTTTTGCAGTAGCTGTGGGCTTTCCTTGGGTCTAGTGTTGCTGACTTGGCCTCTTTCTTTTCCTCGGAGCTGCAGAATGTAGGCTTACATTCTCTCATAGGGCACTGGATTTACCTATCTTTAGTCTGGTGCCTCTACTGCCCTGTTTAAGGGAAAAATATTTCAGAGTGGGCTGAGAGTTGGCCAGAGATTTAGGTAACAGCAAAATATGGGTGTGGAGCGGACTAGGAGCAAGGGTAGTTCAGCAGGGAGGTTCTGGACTGTCAGCCAGTCAGCAGCATGCAATGGGATGATGCACTGGCTTCAGGCATGCAGCACAGACACGGCCTGGAACTCATTGTCTAAATTTTTAAATTTAAATATTCACTATACATTTTGATCACATCTCCTACGAGTCATGTTCTTGCACTGTTACAGAAGGGACAGTACCAGGAACCCCTTATTGAGCTGGTCACCCAGCCAAAGGCCAAGCCAATGTGTACTGAGGGTTTACTATGTGCAAGACTTTTGTCTAGTTTTTTTTTTTTTTTTTTTTTTTTTTTTTGACAATTAGATGCTCATCAGAACCTCACTATAATCTATGCAGTAGTTCTCTAGGTTATAGATGAGTCATTTCAAGCTTGGCATAGTTATGTTACTTGCTTTAGGGAAGATTGTCTAAAGCCTGAACCAATTCCCACACAGATTCCAGAGCCCACACTTTGCCACTATTATGAACTGCCTTCCTGTCATGCAGTACCATAGGCCAGAACACCTCAACACACAGATACAAGGTGGAGCACTTCCAGGACTGAGGACAACAAAAGAGCAACAGCTATTTATTGAATGTTAAGCATATGTTGGGCACTGTGCTGAGCATTGCCTCTTTTAGGAAGCTGTTATTATTACTGAAATCTTACAAAGGAGGATACTGCAGTTCAGATGAAGGTGACTTGTTCAAGGTTGCAGCTGGCAGGCAGGGAGGGTGGCATAGAATCAGACTGCCTCCCTGTACAACTATTGTTTAACTCTGCAAGCCAGGCTGCCTCTCTGCCATCCTCTTGGCTTCTCAAACCTTCATTATAACATACAAAATTTTAAAATTCTAGTCCCTCAAAGACTTCTGCATGGGTTTGGTGTGAGAATTAAGTGAGCTGGTACTTGTCAAGCTCTGGCTCACAGTGAGAACTAAACAAGTGCTAGCTTAGATAGAATCATTAATAATGTGGTAGATCCCAGGCTACCTGCCCACATGTTGATTTGACAAAATATTGGCCTTCATGGCAAGCCAATGAAACATTCAAACTAGTTCCTCGAAGGAGAAAGTATCCAAGTACTATAATTTTTAGTTTAGAGTTCCTTCATTTCTTCGGTTAGGTTAATTCATAGGTATCTCAATTTTCTTCAAGCTACTGTGAATGGTATTGTAGTCATAGTTTTATTCTCATTGAGTGCAATATGGCTGGATATCCAGGCCTGGTTTTTTTCAGCACTTTCTCCCAGAGATAAAGAATTATTGTTTGGAGAAGATAGCCCATTCAATGTTCTTTTGCTGCTTGACCATGGAATAGGTCACCCCCAAGTCTTGGATGACTCTTGTCCCAATGTCAAAATACTATACCTGCCACCAGACACTTTGGTGCTCATTCAAACTATGGGCCAAAGAATTATTGGGGTTTTCAGAAAATATTTGTGTCACACTTTTCTTAAGACAATGAAGGCAACTGATGAATCAACAGAAAGAACCTTGTGACTGTTTTGGAAGGACTATAACATCTACAAGGCCATAAGAAAACATCAGTTTTGTTTGACATAAGGTTTTAGCTATTCCCGTGAATGGGGTTTGGAAGAATCTGCCTGAAGTTTGTTCATACACTTCATGGAGTTTAGAAAATGTGCAAGGTTTCTAAGTAGATCTTCACCAATTTAGTGGCCCTTATCAAGAAGCCAGAGATAGATTTCCCAGATGACAACTTCATTTAACTCGGTGTGCTTAGGACTGACAACCCGATGGCCCAGCAAAAAGAGGAAGAGAGCTCATAGGAAGATGTAACTGAAGAGCGAGAGATTGACAACACAGGAATTGATAAGGGATCTTTCTTATTATTAGTTTTGGAGGCACAAGACCCCAATTTAGAATAATATGCAACGGTCATAGTAACTAACTGTTCAGAATGCCATCCAGTGCTACAGAGTCACATGATGAGAAAGAAAGAGCTGCTGCTCAGACATCACTGGATCATTTTTTCAAGAGTAGGGACAGAACTGACTCCATGAAAACCCATGTCATCAACATCAGGTATGAGTGGAATTCCATCTGGACCCCTGTCTCCCATTGCTGAGGACCTTTACTTCTACCTTCTCTCACCTCCCCACTCTTCTCCAGTTAGTATCTCTCTCTTGTCAGTTCACTCCATGCAATCCCAGTTGTATGGTACTGTACCACACATTTAAGGTAAAAGCAAAATAACTTATTTACAGTATTTTGCATGTGTGTTTTGTTTTTTCATACATTACAATGAATATTTGTGTCAAAAGTGTATAATAATAAATTTGTTGGACTTACAAACAAATCCAACTTAAGAATATTCTCTCAGAATGAAACTAATTCATAAACTGGAGACATTATATAGTCTGTTTAGAGGGATGGAATACTCTGTAGACATGAATAAAGTCTATATGTTCAAGGGTATGTTTCAGCTCAGATATTTCTTTATTAATTTTTGGTTTAATTTGTCTATCTGTAAAAGTAGGCTGTTCAAATCGACTATTGTTATTGTGTCAGTGTTTATTTCATTTTTAAGTTCAGCAGTTATGGTTTTTAGAAAGAGAAAGAAAGAAGGAAAGAAAGAAAGAAAGAAAGAAAGAAAGAAAGAAAGAAAGAAAGAAAGGAAAGAAAGGAGAAATTTTTCAGTCCATCCTGGGCTGGTTTCAAGACAGAGGGCAGTAGTTCATGGCAGCGGAAAACAATAAAATCACCAAAAGCTAAGAGAGGAGCAGCAGTTTTTGTTTTGTTAAGAGGGATACTCCAGTATTTAATTCATAAATATTATCAATATCGTCTCTTCCTTTTCTATGAATAAAGAGACACAAATAGTATAACTTGCATTTTTCCTCCCTTTTCCATTCTGTTCCCTTTTCCCTCATTCTAGTTCCTTTTGAACAAATTCTTCCCATTTTATAAATCTGTTGTACATTTCAGACCTTATTTGTTCTTTTAATTTCTCATGCCAGGTAGATAATATGATGTTAGGGGCTGGGGAGATAGCTCAGTAGAATCAGTGCTTGCCTGGCAAGTGCAAAGGCCTGATCTCAATTCCCAGTTCCGTAAATAAATAAATAAATAAATAAATAAATAAGATAAAATGATGTTTACACATGTGAGTCTGATTAATTTCACTTAGGAGTATGGTCTAAAGTTGTATCCATTTAGCTTCAAAAGTGTCAAGATTATCCTTCTCTATGGCTTAGTGGTGCTCCATTATATAATAATGCCATATCTTTTTTTAATCCACTTTTCTGTTGATGGGCATTTGGGCTGGTTCTAACATCTCACTATTGCAAATTGTGCTCTATAAACATGAGTGCACATATATCACTGTGCTATGACGTCTTCAGTTGTTCTGAAAGAAGGCAAATAGCTGGATTGAATGGCACCTCTAATCCTAGCTCTTTGAGGAATCACCACACTGATTTCCATAATGGCTGTACCACTTATTGTTTGGAGAGCCCCTTCCACTAAGAATATCGGGGAGATTTTCTTCAGGAGTTTCCTCTCTATTTGCCTCTTGGCTTTAGGGTTAATTTTGATGAAAACTTGTCTAATGTCACTTTTTCCCTGGACTGCATAACTCTCCAGGAATGAGAGACCACATTTTCCTTCATCTCATTCAACATCTGTTGATTACACTTATGTGGGGGAGCTGCTCCTCAAATACACCCCGGCACTTATTCCACTTTTCCCTAATGGGATTTTTCACATCAGTGCTAACCTCCTTCCTGTCTTCCTCTACCTCAGAGGAATGCTCCTCAACCGGTGCATTCTGCTGCTCATTCTGGTGTTCAGCCAGTCATTCCATTGTCAGCTCCTCCTTATGGTCCTCAACAAACTCTTCTAGGTCTGCACCACTGACATCTGAATCCATACTCTGGCCCATGGACACATTCTTTTCCACTGTCTGTGCATCAGACCTTTCTAAGTCACATTCCCTGACACATTCTGACCACTGCTTCCTCCAGGCTGAGTTGAAGGGCTCATATGTGACCACTTCCCAGGCTTTGTCAGTGACGTTGGTGCTGTGGAGGATAGTGAAATGCCTATTGCAGAGTTCTTTCAGGTTCAAGGACATTTCTTCAGTATACTCTTGTTTTCTTTACGATTTCTTTCAGACATTAATACTCTTGGTGAATAATGCCTTGTGTAGAGTCTCTTTTTTTTCTTTTTTTCTACCCTAACCTTAACCCTAACCCCTAACCCTAGCCCTAACCCAAACCCCTAACCCTAACCCTAACCCTAACCCTAACCCCAGCCCTGTGTATAGCTTCTTGAAGTTGCAGATCATTTTCTGGTCCATGAGGTGCAGAAGAGATGTATTGCGGGTAGGAACTTGACATGTCTGAAGTCATCCTCAGTGTCTGCATCATCTACAAGGCTGTAGGATGTGCCAGGGCATTGTCCATCCAAAGAAGACACCTTTTAGGGTCGGCAGTATAGCTCAGCAGATTAAGCGCTTGCTTAGGGAAGCACAGGGGCCAGGGCTCATTTTCTAGACCCACCTGCCCCGCCGCCCCTGAGCAAGCGATGGAGTCTGGGCATGGTGGCGCACACCTGTAAACCCACCACTTGGCAGATACAAGCAGGAAGATCACTATGAGTTACTACTGAGACTCTCTATGAGAGAGAGAGAGAGAGAGAGAGAGAGAGAGAGAGAGAGAAAGGAAGGAAGGAAGGAAGGAAGGAAGGAAGGAAGGAAGGAAGAAGGGAAGGAAGGAAGGAAAAAGACAAAGAAGGCGCCTTTCAAGCAGTTGGATGTCAGAAAAATATTCCTTATGAATGGGTGAGAGCATCTCTTACAGCCATTGCATGAATAATTTCCTTATGATGTAGACTTTCATGCTGACCCTTCACATGGCAGGAAGTCTGGCCTTTGTATTCTGTTCCTTGAATGTATGAGGAGGCCTTGAAAAGGTACAACAGTAGTGGTTTAATCTTGAGATTGATATCTGTGTTTGGAACACAGAAAAAGGGCTGATCTTTCTTCATGGGCTTGTGGCCTGGATGTGCCGTTTCCTTTCACATGATACAGGTTGTTGTCAGCATCTTCTACCAGAGCTCTGTTTCATCACAGGTGAATATTTGTTGAGTGTTTTGTTCTTCTTGCTTCACAAGTTCTGCTAATTCTTTTCAATAAGCTTTTGCAGCAGCCTCATCAGAACTGGAAGCCTCACCTTGTCTTATCACACTATGGGTACTACTTCTCTTATGGACTGTATGAAACCAACCACTGTTGGCTTTAAATGTATCACTTATGGCACTTATAGAGGATTTTTTTTGTTTTTGTTTGTTTGTTTTTTTGTTGTTTACAGTAAAACACTGTGTAATTTTCTGGATTTATCACCGACCATAGCTTTACCTAATGCTATAACCTGCGAGCTGTTTCTCGTTCAGTCAAACTAACAAAAGATTTTCCAGTTCTTCTAATGCTTGTGTCCTCTGCTTGGTTAAAATTATCACTGCTTTTGCCAAATCAGTTCCTCTGATGGCATCTTTAGTCTTCAAAATAGTTGATATTCTTGCTTTGCCATCTTGTACCCTAAGGTCAGATCAGTCACATGAATAACCTGCTCGTGCTTTTCGACAATTTCCTTCTTTAATTCAGTGGTTATTCTCTTCTAAGCCATCCTCCTATTCCTGCTGTGCACTTTCTAATTGCCTTCATTGCCACTCTGCACATCCTTTTATTTCTGCTTCATTACCTCTCAGGACTTCCTTTTACCACCTTGCTTGCTCTGCACTTTTTTCGTGTCATGATGAATTGAATAATACTGTACAGTACAGTGCATGCTAAAAAGCACATAAAAATTTTCATACATTGTGCAAATATCTGTGACCATGACCTTGACAATACAAAGCCATGACCATGTGCCAGAGTGGAGAAGATGGTCACATTTCTGTTTGTCACTTATTGCAGAGATTGGAAATACAAAAACATTTTGCCAAATGCTTCTGTACATGAACCAAATTGCTCATGAGCAGAAAGGTTCATGGACTGAAGTATTCCTGTACTTGGCTTCCACTCAGTTTGTGGCACATTGCAATGGCTTGGGAGGGTTGGGAGATCTTCGAGGTCTTCTTCTTTGCAGGGAGGTACTGTGGGTTGAGCACCAGTAGAGTGAGGAGAGCTTGGAGTTAATATGAAGATTTTTAGTAAGGTGCTGCCTCCCCATTAGGTCTTTTATATCTTTGTATGTGCAGTGATAGTATTTACTCCTTCTGTTTTTCCCTTTAAGTGATTTGGCTTCTGTCCCTATATTTTGCAGAGAGAATTACTTATAGTTATAACAGCATTCAGATTTTCAGAAATCTTCTCTTGGCTTAATTAGCTATTGGTCTTTGAGTCTGTCTCAGGATCCTACCTCCTTCATTCATTAGGTAGGAAACATTTCAGCCTATTTGACTTATGTCATGGCTTGTGTCTAGATGCACCCCTGTGCCCCTGCAAAGCCTCATTCAGCCACAGGTAGGGTTTTTTCAGAGGTGAGTTAAACTAGAGTGTGTAATGCTGTGATAAAGAGTGTGTGCTTAGTAAATCAGTCTACTGATTGGTTTGGCATAGCTCTGGCTAGGATTAAGGGTATGAGTGCTACGCTCACCCTAGGGTGGGTAGCTTGCATGTAGTATAAGGGACAGGAATGAGTCCTGTTTCCCTCTAGCTTGCTTGATTTTTCTCTCTTCTTCTTCCATGTACTGTTTCTCCTCTGAGATGCCCCTTTACCAAGCCAATTATGGACTGAAACTCCCACAAACTGTGATCTCTATAATTTTTTCTCCTTCAACTCTAGGTATTGGATATATTGCTTCTGCTATCACAGAAAAGTAACTAGGATGACCTAATACTCAGTTCCTTGGTAAAGAGTGAAGTATTGTTTATGACCCCAATTCAATCTAAATATTGGCATATATAGAACACCAATTGATCATAATAATTACTTACCCTTGTCTAAAGTATTACAATCTACAATATCAAGAACATCAAGCACAAACTGTAAAATGACAAACTTTAATAACATACACTGTACCATCTTTAATCATAGAAATAAGATATGTAGTTACAGTCCATCCTTAAGACAAGCTGGGTATCTATATGCAGGAAATATCTATTCAAGAAAGCAATCTTCCATAAAAATAAAACAGTATTAAGCTGTACTATGATACAGTGAAGTACCTACAGATTTTTTTTTGGGGGGGGCGGAGGCGTCCTAGGAATTGAACTCAGTGTTGTAATGTTCTGTGTCAGTGCCAAAAGAAATAAAAAGAAGACCCGATGAATTTAGCTCAGAGGTCTCACTGAGACTTATCGCTCTTGAAGTGAGCCCTGACCTTCAGAAGTATCTCACTTTTATTTGGGGTCAAGGGATGTGCTCGGGTGCATAATCACTTTAATAAAGAAGTGTTACAATCTCTGACCTCCGTTTGCTCAATGCTAGGTTCACACAAATACTAATTACAAAGGTTTCAAGCAAGGGAGGAGACTGCTAATGGAAAGCCTTCTGGGTAAGCTGTTATCTTTCTCCTTGAATCTCAGCTTTCTAGGATTCCCAAACCACTGCTGTCCCTGGGCTTTGTTTTATTGTTCTTTGCCCCTTGAGATGCTAATTACATGTCTCTATAATTCAGGACCTTGTACTTGCCAGGCAGGCGCTTAAGCAACTGAGCTACCTCCCTTCCCCAGCCCTTATATGTACAGATGTATAAGGATCAATGATGTGGGTATGGAACCATGAAGGAAAAAGAAAAATTAAATAAGTTGTGAAAAATTAATAGAAAATGAAAGGACGGTAGTAAGATTGACATAAAAGGTCCTATTAAGAGTAAAGGAAAATTAGTAGTATGAGATAGTATTAGAAAAACCCAGCTAGCCGGGCGTGGTGGCTCACGCCTGTAATCCCAGCACTTGGGAGGCTGAGGCAGGAGGATCGTTGTGAGTTCGAGACCAGCCTGAGCTACAAAAGTGAGCTCAAAGCCAGCCTGAACTGCACAGTGAGACCCTGTCTCAAAAAAAAAAAAAAAAAAAAAAAAAAAAAAAAAA
>PVJA010018126.1:0-40490 GCA_004027025.1 Myocastor coypus | reverse complement strand
CCCTCCCCTTCTCCCTTCTCCCCTTTCCCTTCCCCTCTCCTCTTCTCAGGCAGGATCTCATTATGTAGCCCAGGCTGCCCTTAAACTCACACTGATGCTCCTGTATCACCCTCCCAAGAACTGATGTTATAGTACTGTGCCACCAGCCCTGCCTCATATTTCTTTACATGGGATATATTTGTTGCTAAACTTTAAATCAGTTCATTTTCTTTTAGATTACAAATCAGAAAATGAAAGGTTTACAAAAACTTTTTTGAGGCCCGGGGATGAAACTCAGGACCTTGTGCTTGCTAGGCCAGTGCTTAAGCCACTGAGCCATCTCCCTGGACCAAAAAATTTGAAGTGTTATATAAGCATAGCAGGGCCAGACAAATGGCTCAGAGGATTAAAGTGCCTGCAAGCAGGCTCAGGGGCCAGGGGTTCAATCCCTGGGCCTACCGTGCTGGCCCCACCCCAGGGTGCGCTGAGATGGCGGTTGAGACTGGGCATGGTGGCCCTTGCCTGTAATCCCACTTCTTGGGAGGCTGTGAACAGGCAGATCACTATGAATCTGATCTAGTGGTGTGACCCTGAACGCCTTGTAGACCGTTCCTTAAAATACAAAAATAAATAAATAAATAAATAAACAAACAAACAGCATGGCAGCATATATTACCTGACATAATATTCAGTCTATGAGAAATATTTGACTGCACAAATCTCTTAGCACAGTTTCCAGTGCAACACATAATGTGAGGATATTCTTGGCACAGTAAAGGAAGTTGATGAAATAGTGTGTTTCACTTTCTAGCCATACTGCTGGAGTCAAAGTTGGCATGTCCAGTCTAAACCTTTCTACTTTATGGAGATCTGTGGGCAACCACGCAAAGGTATCTCTGCTCTTCTCTGAAAGGCACCTTTACAGTTTCTGCATGAAACAAACAAAGCCTCCTAAAATTAAAGTACACGTTCGCTGAGCCCAGCTGTAATGAATTATCTGAACAAAGCAGACCATGGCCTTTCCTTACGCTTTGCGTCTTTTGGAAAGTAGCTGCCGC
This sequence comes from Myocastor coypus, assembly GCA_004027025.1. NCBI lineage: Eukaryota > Metazoa > Chordata > Mammalia > Rodentia > Myocastoridae > Myocastor > Myocastor coypus. The sequence goes on along the minus strand of PVJA010018126.1, from coordinate 39,453 downwards.
ACACACAGCGTGCCACATGCGCTGCCTGCCACGCGGTCTGCTTGCCCCAGACTCACATCACTTCGCTGCCATCTCAACTTCTTGTTATCATTAAAGAAAATTCTTCTACAGGACTATGTCTTAACATGTTAAAACCAGATTGGGATCCCTTATAAATTTGGTTAACGTACGTATATAGTTTTATATTTGGAGATTATTGTAAAAATATACTATTTAACTAAAAAATTTACAATTTCATGATGCTCCTGCTTAAACACAATGCACATCAATATCCAGACGATATAAGGACATAAAGAAACATCCAAGATACCTCAGTGTAAATGTAGATAATAGACATAAGTAATTATTTCTGGGAAGATGTGTAAGTGGCCAAAAAGGTGTATATGTATATTAAAAAAAAGGTCAAGCATTACTAATCAACAGGGAAATGCAAGTCAAAGTCAGGAGCAGCTGTCTGCGGAGGCAGTGACAGCAAGTGCTCAGGAGGACCTGGAGAACAGCAGGCTGAACCGGGGCAACGTGCACAGTGCAGAGATGTTACAAGAAACAGCATGGAGACAGGAAAAATGGAGAGACTCACCTGCCTCCCTGTGTCACTCAACACTGCTCACCATAGCCAAGCAGTGGAAACAACACATGGCCCGTCCACTGATGAGTGGATGAGGAAACGTGGTCCTTATACACAAAAGAATACTAGTCATTCATTAAAAAAAAGAATGAGTTGTTTTTTTTTTTTTTTTTTCAGTCGCAAAGCTGGCGATGGAACTGGAAATCATTATGTTAAGCAAGATGATCCAGCCCCAGAAAGACACGCTTTCTGATGTCACTTGTACATATCATATAAGCAGTTGATTTTATGGGTATTGACAGTAGAATGATATTTATCAACAGCTCGAGATGGGGGAGAAGAGGGTCGTGAAAGACTCATCAGTGATTTCTAAGCTATGAATGTAAGCAGTAGGAATTCTAGCATGCTATTTCAATTATGTTTTGTGTATTTAAAATGCTTTCAGAGGGAATTTTGAATGTTTTCACCATAAGAAATGCTAAATACTTGAGAAGAAACATTAAAGCTCACACAGTGTATAACTGTATTGAAACATCGATAATGTATAATTTTTATGTTTCAATGTCTTATTGAAACATAAATTGATCATTGAAGAACCAACACACACAAACTCATCTTGTGTAACAACATAAATATTTTCAGAGCCCTATTTATATTAGATTGCCTACATTCTTTATCAGTAATTGTCATGCAAAAGGAGCATTTTAAAATGTTAAAATAAAACACAGGTGAGCACGGGTCGCACAAAAATGAAGCCAGCATACAGTGTGAGTAGATACATATTCTCGGGAGACTTCAGCAGAAGGGCATGGCGTTAGGTGTAATTTGTTTATTGACAATCTTGGACAGTGGTGCAGTGAACCAGCAAGCACCACAAAAGTAATGGATCTTTTTATTTTTTTAAAAATAATTATATTTGAACAGTTCAAATTAACCTGTGGTTTGAGGCTACTGCAAGGGTGAACTAATTCACTAATGCAATGACTTTTCCCATTTTTGCTTCAGTGATTTAGGTAAGAAAGAAGGGGGAAGTGAAAATGTGGGGGCCATGGATTTATACATTAATGAAATCACACTATAATACTATCTTCAATGTTATATGTAATAGTGAAAATGTCAAACTACAAACAAAATCTCTGCCATGCCATGTGTCAGTACTGTGAATAATACAAACTGAATTGAAAATGACAGTTTGTGAAAACTCTTTAGGAATTCACCAAGTTTTTCAAACAGTAGACCACTGATTAGTTGGGCTACCACTGCTCATTAGTTCTTTGAGTCTAGTTTTCTAGGGGCCTGCTTCTTATCCTTATGCTTAGGATGGCTGATACCACGCTGGCATTATTTGCACTGTTATTTCTAAATAACGCTATAACATTACCTCAGTGTCCCTGTCTCTATTCTACATAGATATTCAATAATGAGTCTCAAACTCAAATCTCTGTGGAAGTTAAATGTGATTCCACAGTATGTTGGATAGTTCCTTGTGTATGAGAGGTTCTGCACAGTATCAGGGGAGAAGATAAAATGAACTTGAGAATCAATGCTTGCTTATGTTTTGGAAAACAATGATGAGTAATCTTAGTAAATAATTATTACATTCCCCATAAATTCTGTATTATAAATATGACAATGTAATCATTACATCTTTGAAAACAAATTGGCCACATTTGGGCTAATATTAAAATCTGTAGTTCATTTGGGAATGTATGCAGGTATGGCAAAGTAATTGACTGTTAGAATTCCTGCATTCTTAATAACAAAGTGGTGTAGCATAGTGGTCTGATTTCTTAGTTTTATTTCTTTATTAACTGCATATGTAATCTTGGATATGCTATTGATTATTCATCACCTCATTCATCTACAAGTGGGACCAAGAACCTTTATCTCATAGGTTATATTGAAGATTAAGTGAGCAAATTTAGGGTAATGCCTTTAACCTAGAAGTTAATACTTGAAACATGAACTTACAATTATTATTATCTATTGTTACAATAATAATCACTATGTCTGTAAATGTGTAATGAAAGAGCATAAAATACAAATTTCAAAACAATGTTATACAGAATGTTGTTTCCAGGTTGAAGATAATGACATAAACTTCTGATTCAGTTCTTTAGCACCTGATGCTCCAGTTTCTGGAGCTTCCCTTATCTTAGGTTGAGCTGACATATGCTAAATCTATTAAAATTCATCCTGTGTAATTTCTTTCTAACTGCAGTAAACACTTCTTCTTGCTATTTATGTGCTTGTACTTTTTTTTGTCATTTCAAAAGACAACTCTACAGGGTAACATGATTTTTAATTCCTCTGTTGAAGTGCTAAGAAATGTCTCACATATCAAAATGTTTCGGAGAGGATCATATGAAAGGTTGAAGATGGTAGACTCTCGGACATGAAAGGTAGTCAGTTCCACAGGGAGCATAACATAAGGAGAAAGAACACTTTTGCCTGTACTGATTTTTTTTTTTTTAAAAACCCACAGACTTTCCAGGGGCTGATAACCTGCACCTGTACGATAAGTTCCCATATTATCAGAACCAGAATATTGTTTTTCAGACCTAACAGCAAATTGAAATTGTAGCAAATCTACAACTGTTATCTCCTGAATTAGATGACACAAAAGGTAAGGGAATTTGGGGCTCTCATCATCATTAATGGAGGTGTGCACAGAAGCATACTGTAGAAACTACTTTCTCCTGTCAAGTGGCACAGAATATGACAGGTCTTCAAGCAGAAAAAGGTCTTAGAATGAAACGAAATTCGCAGAGATTGGGATTGGATCCCCTGAACCACATGCCGCACTGCCCCCAGAGACTGGGCATGGCATGGTGGCATGAGCCTGTAAACCCAGAGCTGAGTCACCAGTGAAAATGGGGAATCCTACCTAAAACAGTGCAAAGTTCACAAAGGTATCTATCCTATGGAACTTGGTGCAACTTAACTCTTTTAATTAAGTTCATTATGAAATGTTTGATTCTCCTAAGAGCCATATTTTTAAAAACCTGAGTAATAATTATTTATTATAGAGTGATATATTTGCCCAACATTCTATATTTCTAACAAATGCACAATTAAGGAAGCAGATTTCAACATTATTTTCCATTGTCAAGTACATACACATCTTGGGGCCGAGGAGATAGCTCAGGGGCACAAGTGCTTGCCTGGCAAGTATAAGGTCCCAAGTTAGATCCTCTGTTCTGAAAAAAAGAAAAAGTATACATCTTTTACTTACTAGTTAATTATTTTAGTAAGTCAATTATTTTGAATTTCATATATTTTTACATGTAGTTTGCGCTCATCTGCTTTCCCAGTATTAAGGAAGTCTCGTGAAAAATTACTTTTAAAATAAATAATGGAGGAGCTGGTAAAGGTCATTAAATATACACAATAAATTGCAGTTAATTTAAAGTTATGTGTGCATGTTCCTTATGTTTAGTTTTATTTCATCATATAGATTTTTGAAAACATTTCCCATTTTATTGGAGAGTAATGTGACTTCAAACATTTATATGAAAGTGATAAAAGTTTTTTAACATATCAAGATATAGGTCATATACTGTTTTAATTGTTATTTTAAGTCATTTTTATGTCTTTCACTCCATTTTTATTTATTTATTTATTTGTGAGATTGTGGGTTGAACTCATTGCTTTTATTTTTAAAATCCAGTGTATGAGGTTTTCATTTGTTACCATTTTATGAAATGCTTACATATCTGTTAATGTTCAAAGGCTTCTCAAAGGAATGACTTTAGAATCGTGGCTTTAGTAGTGAGTACTGGATCATGCCTATTTTACAGAATGTATGTTTCATCACATAGGTTTTGTTAGTGTTTAACAATATAATTTTATATGGGTACATAGAGAAAAGTGTAATCAAGTCCAACAAAGGATGATCTTTGTTATAGTAAAAAGTTTTTTATGGATACATGCATCATTCATACACATTCATTTTATTTCTTTTTAAAAATGTATTTCGTACAAGGTCTCACCACGCAGCTCAGACTCATAGTGATCCTCCAACTTTGAGCTTCTCCAGCTCTGGGTTTACAGGCTCATGCCATGATGCCATGCCCAGTCTCTAGGAACAGTACGGCATGTGGTTCAGGGGATCCAATCCCATCTCTGTGAACTTCATTTAATTTTAAGAAAGTAAAATAGTTTTATTTGGTAATCTAAAATAGCTGATGTATTACTACTAATTTGGGAACCAATTTTTATTATAAAAAATAGTGACTTTTATAAGCATTTGTGTAAGGGTTGGCCAAATAGCTCATCAGATTAAAGTGCCCGCAAGCAGGCTCAGGGGCTGGGCCTTTGATCCCCAGGCCTACCATGCTGGCCTCGCCCCCAGCACATGCTGAGATGGCTATTGAAATTGCGCATGGTGGTGCCAGCCTGTAATCCAGCTCTTAGGAGACTGTAAACAGGTGGATCACTATGAGTCTAATCTAGTAGTGAGACCTCAAACACCCTGTAGACCCTTCTCTAAAATATACACACATACAAACAAAAGCAGCTGTGTAAAAGATGGTACTAATCCTACATTTATACTTACATTTCAATAGTAATACACATGGATGTTCACTTAAGCTATGAAATGATGTTTTATTACTAGGGGTTCTGCAGGAAGAGTTTAATGTCAAGAGGCATAAGCCAGAGAGGGAACAAAATTGTGATGGCAAAAAAAGAGTAACGGCATTGGTGAGTCATGCCACCCTTAGAACTGACCAGCTCTATTGAAGTTCAGTGTAGTTGGAATCATGGAGGATAGACTACCTAGACTAACCATAGTTTTATAGTTTTTGAGGAATGCAGAGATTTGACTCCAATACTGTGCGTGTGTGTGTGCGTGTGTGCACAGACATGCACATCTGAGAAATACTTCCTCCATAAGTTTTCTGCCTTGCTTTTTCACCCTACTTCTGGGCCTGTTGAAAACCTCAAGTTCAGTCCTCTTGCTCTCCAACTCTTGCTGAACATTTCCTCTGGTCTTCTCACTTTTATGTGGAAACTACTTGGCCCACTGATACAGCTCACAGGGTCAGCTTGCTGATCCACACAGGAGGACAGGGAACAGATTTCAGGGTGGGGTGTTGTGTAAAGCATACTGTAGAATCAGAAAAAAGAGCATGAAGAGGGCATTCACATTTAATTATACTCCTTTGAGTGAAATTATTTTGATATTTCTCTAAACACTAGTATATAACTGGAACATTGTTGCAGAATGGTTATGTTATGAGATGCACATTTAATATGGCTGTGTCTTTTTTATAGATTGTATGTGGGTAGAATTGTTACTTTGGAGATTTCTACTCTTTTGATTTCTTCTTGATCAGTTTTCTTATACTATTCCATAGTACTACATTTCATTTATCTAATATGGCAGCAGAACTTAATCAATCATGGGTGATTGTTGAGACAGCCTCCACAAAATATGCACTGAAAGCTGAATGCATGGGTTTGTGAATAGCTGCTAAAAACTAGTGTTACTGGTTTCATTTCTGCACTTTTTAGCTAAAACCAGTGTATTTGTTGTGATTAGAATAAGCATAGATTGGGGCTGGCGGGATGGCTCAGTGGTCTAAAGCACCAGCTTGAGGAAGCTTGGGTGGCTTCAGGGACCGCAGTTCTATCCCCGGCACCACATGCTGCACCAGCCCTGCCCTCGGGGCGGGCTGAGCCGGCCATAAAAATGAGTGAATAAACAAATAGAGGTTCTGAAACAAGAATAAAAATAATAAATAAAATAAAAAACATTTAAAAAAAAGAATAAGCATAGATGGAATTTGTATCAAGGACTATGGCAAATGTGATGCTTGTTTATATTTTCACATAACATACCTATTACTCTTCAGCCACTATGCACTGTTATTTTACACTACACTTGTTGAACCTTCTATATAATTGTGAGTTATGGAATTTAAATAACTTTTATGATGCCCTAGCTAGTAAGAAATAGAACAGAGATTTGAGCTCTGCTTAGTCTGACTACAAAACTCATATTCTTCCTCCGAAATCATAAAGTTCTGGTGGGCAGTAATTTGTGGGCATGTATGTCTCAGTAAAGAAGTGCACCTTTATGGGTTTTCTCATTATTTGAGACAGAGTTTCACTACGAATGTGTAGTTAATGGGAATTTTCTGTCTATGCTTTAAAATTTAAAGTTAAAAATCTGTGTCAGAAATTCCAGTACCACTGCGCTATCAACTCTTTTCATTTCCTTGTGGTCTTCGAAGTCACATTTCTTAATGTGCTGATTTGCTCCTTATGGGTACTCTGAGTAATGTTTATTAGGCAAAGATTGATATCTAAAAGGATCCTAGTATGTAAATAGTGATATTCAGACAGCAAAAAGTCACCCATGCATTGAGGACATCGATATATCAGACTTTTAATTGACAACTTGCAAGACCAGCCTGTGATTTATAGCCCGATTACAAACTCGCTCTTTCTGTTCTGCCAATGGAATTGGCAGTATTTTTTCAGCCCAGATGGTGCATTTGCCTTGGCCAGCTGGTACTCCCCATGTCGCCTCATCGTAGGACCGTACAGTAAATATTGCCCGCGTGACCCAGATTGGGCGGTAACGCAACGAAGGCCTCATGCCTGGCTCTGCCCTCAGGGCACATGGACGTGAACCCCAACGAGACCGATGCAGCCAAAACTTTACACTCTATCGAGTCGACTGCAATCATTTGCTCCCCTGACCTGACGCTAGAAGCTATTCTATTAGGCAAATACAACTATATTTATGTACTGGGCATTTTAAAACTTGTTTTATTATTTCATTTAACTCAATAGTTCATTCATTTTGTTCTGTTATGATAATGACCTTAAAATTCAGACACTATTAAATATTTTGAATCTTTCAATACTGTAATTACTTTAAATAATGTCATTATATTAAGTACAGTTTGGCAGGACACAGATTAAAAAAAAGGAGATATTTCTGATTGATCTCAAAGTCACCTAACTTTTGAGAGAGAGTGCTTGACAATAGCTGTTCTATAACTCACAGGTTGAAATGAATATTCATATAAATAATTTAAACACATTACACTGTATAAAATTTAAGATCATGAATGGTATGAGAGCAAGCGAAATGGAGAATCACAATTAAAGACTATTGACCTCAAATGTCATTTTTTAATTACATTAGATTACATTGGTAGGGAAGCTCACATAAATTCCATGCCTTTACGCTGTACTTGTTTCTTCCTCAAGACTTTTCTCCAGTTCAAAATATGCACGATTCACATGTTTTATATATTATATACTTCTAAATGGTTTTTATTTTTGGCTGACTTGGACAATAACACTTGTGTTAGTTTCATATTTGTATAATTGCAATGGTAGAATAAAGTGGAACATAAATGACACCCTTGGAAATGTTTTATTTTAGCCAGATCATTATAGAATTTGTGACTCTGAGGTTATCTGTGTTTTACATGATGACTTTGTTTAGTGCTGTCAATAAAAATTAATTTTTTATGCTCAGTACTTATTCTTATTATGATTTTTGAAGGAAACATGATTTTTGAAGGAAACTTGTAGAGAAGTGTTCTTTTTATATCTGGGATCGATTCTTCCTAGCGCTCTCTCTGTAGCTTTCTGTCTGTAGGTACATAAACACACACAGCATTTTATACACATCAGCTGCTTTACTTACATGTGTTCTATGTGATGTTTATCAGCTGATTTAGTTAAAATTTATGTTGGCTTCATATATATATTCAATAAAGTCTGTTGTCTGCATTGGTTTAGGTAAGGTTTCTGAACTGTTTTGGAACTATTCTCTTGAGAAACACAATACATTATAAGGTGACAAATTCTTTAGTATGTAATATATATTTTCATAAATATGATTATTTCAATATGTGTGATTTTTGAAAGTAAACATTTTTCTGAAATTGATTTAATTATTTCATTCCATGGGTAGACTCCAAATCATAAATTAAAACTAAGTACTTTTCTTATAAATATATTAATTACATTTTAGTTATTAGATTTTATTCAGAAAATTTTTTGAGATTCTGCTTGATTTTCAAAATATTTTATATTACCACCTGTAGCTATGATGAGTAGACTGATGGTTTATTTCTAGTTTGGATTGCTTACATACTATTTTATGCATACCTATTTAAATTTTCATTTCCTGAGAGTTACCTGGTTGTATATGTATAATAATAAAAGATTTGGGGATATTTTAAATTTCAGTACACTACCTTGTATAAGAACTTTGATAAGACTTTTTTCAAGATACTTTTTTACTATCTTGAGCTACTCAATATTTCGTATTTCAGTCACTGACGATTTAAACGTCCCATAGCTTATTGTTCAGTTCCCATGGAAAGAATCAAAGTGCTTCCTAGTGTGTGGACTTTTCACACTTTTTGTGCTGATCACCTCACAGTCCCCCACCCTGCAGCCACTGAAGGCATCCACAGTTGGACTGTTCACTAGTGTGTACCTCTCCCTAGACATGTGTGTTCCATAACCACTTAATTTGGGTTTTACCATCAGTGTTTTTTTTTTTTTTTTTTTTTTTGTCTTTTTGAGACAGGGTCTCGCTATGCAGTTCAGGCTGGCCTTGAGCTCACTTTTGTAACCCAGGCTGGTCTCAAACTCACACTGATCCTCCTGTCTCAGCCTCCTCCGTGCTGGGATTATAGGCATGTGTCACCATGCCTGGCTACCATCACTTTTTGCAGAGTTTGATTTTGTGTCTAAACTGATTTGCACAGTGGCATTGAGGCTTGCTTGACCAAACCACTATTTTCTGTTACTGACATATTGTTATTGATGCTACTTGAAATTAACAGCGCAATTAATATTGCTTCTGCTGATCAATAGAGGTGGAGTGCTCAGAGTTCACTGAATGTTCAACAAGGTAAAGTCCAGTTACATTTCGGCCTGGATCTGTGTGTGTGTGTGTGTGTGTGTGTGTGTGTGTGTGTGTGTGTGTGTATTACTAGAACTTGAACCTGACAACTTTGCCCTTGACAGATGTCTATGCTGCTCAGCTGTATCCCAGGCCCTACTGTCATCAATTCTGATTACAAAGTAAAATACTTTTTTCTCTGTACTTTGTTTACAATAACCTAGGTGTGAGAGTGCAGATGCAGAGTTGACAGTAAGTCTTCCTAATTTTTTCAGTACTACACTAAATATATAATTTTAAAGTGTACTTTAAAACATGCACAGATGAGCTGGGTGTGGTGGCACACATCTATAATCACAGCACTTGGGAGGGTGAGACAGGAGGATCAGCACGAGTTCGAGAGCAGCCTGGGCTACAAAAGTGAGCTCAAGGCCAGCCTGTACTGTGCAATGAGACCCTGTCTTAAAAAGACAAATAAGGAAATAAATAAATAAATAAATGAAATTAAATAAAACATGCACAGATTCTCCTTAATGGACAGCAGAGTTATGTCCTCTTAAACCAATTCAAAACTGAATATATGTTGTCCAATATGTATTTAATAACCCAGCCAACCAAGTACCGTTTCAGAGCCCCATACATACACAGTAGAGCAGTTGCTCTGTGCTTATGGGGTTGAGTGGGAGGTATAGCTCACTTCTCTAGCACAGGTGTATGAAAGTGGTATCCCACCACATAGTGCTAGGCTGAGAGAGAGCAGAATTCAACATATGGATCTGGCGAATGCATACTTTTGATCTTTTTCAAAATAAAAAAAAAATCACAAGTCAAGCAATTATGAATTGCTTTCTGTTACAGAAATCTTTAGTTGGAGACATTTTTGATGAGTGGAAATCATAAATACGAGTCAAAAGACATGGTTGGTAATTGAAAACACTGCATGCTAAGAACTCAAATTATTTCAGTTTTTCAGACAAAACAAAAAAAGCAAAAGCTCATTATTTTCAAACACTGAAACCCAGAAGAGTAGCCAAAAACATAGCCTCAGCTTCCTCATTTATAAAATGTGTACAGAGTACCAGAGAGCGCAATCTATAAGTGATTCTTTTCTGACATTTTCCCTTCATTAGAATTGTTCTGAAAGAGCCTCGTAAGATAGCTTAAAAGTTCAACAACTTGCAAATATTTACACTATTGTAAGGAAAATGCTTAGCATGATTTGGTGTTCAGCCTGTCCTATTGGTTTTCACTAGCTAAGTATTCAGTTCACGTGAGTGTACAGTTACAGATACTAAGAATCTGTAATCTGAAAAAGCCATGAAACCTGTAATGTTCATTGAATTACTACTTCTTAGCCCTTGCTTCCTGTCCACCTCTGTGCTGTACATTATAACTTCCACATAAATGAAAGAGAGTTGCCAATGTGTACTAAGAGTGTTCAAAGAACAAAGTATGGTGTAGGATACGGATCACATCTTTAAATCATGTTTTATAATTCTTGCACAAATAGGCTTAACTTTTTTTTTTTTTTTTTTTTTTTTTTTTTTGCAGTCCAGGCAACTGCTTATTCTAATGAGCTATCTCCCCCAGCCCAGGCTTAACGTTTTATGAACAATAAAAGTTGCTCATTCTATAAGCAAATTCTTCATTTCAATTTTAAATGTTCAGCAAAAATACATGGTAGTATATGTACTGAAGCTGCTGAAAATATATTCAGAGTTATCCGTTTACAAATGTGTCCTCAAGTAATTTGCACCTGTGTGTTTTCATGGGTTACTTCCAGTAATCAGTCAGAAACAGTGCTCCCACAGAGCGCGCAGGGCTTGTGGAGCTGCGCCTGCTGGGCGCACACAGGTGCTGTGCTTGATCCTCACGTGCGGTCTGCGTGGCTCCAGCATCCCTCTTTTCTTACAGGAAGTCTCCTCCTCTTGGATGGTGTAGTGGGATAGAGGCGTTGTTTGAGCTATGTAGCTGTGTGAAACAATGGGGTGTGGAAACAGCTGCTTTGGTTTTGGGGGACTCATAACTTTCAAGGAGTTTCGTCAGTTTTGCACCCTGACACACTCTCACCATCACAGCCTTGTGACTGGGCCTCCAAAGCTCTTCCTGCTAAAATGCACCTTCTTTCAGAGCACAGTGCTTTGCTTCTTTGCATTTCTTTGTGTTTATGCTGCCCGACAGGATGCCCACCATGCAGCACATGTTCCATGTTTGTGAAATCAACAGAATATCACTGATGCTTAAAAAAAATTCACTAGTCCCTTTAGAGGGACTTAATCCTCACTCGTGACAGACACAAGAAAAGAAACAGCTTACCATGCAATAATGGACTGTGAACAATCAGCAAAAACAAAAACAAACAGACAAGTTAAACTAAATTATGTCACCCTGAAATCAATGTCTGGAAGGCCATCCAGGTTCCCTGTCACACAAATTTTATAGGTTTAACACAAACCAAATCTATGAGTCCTACAAAAGGCAGTATAAACACACAAGATACACTGTTACACTTCAATCTTTACCCTACGTCCACATTGCTTTTCTAAAAACTGTATAGGCGGGGTTCTTATTACATATAAATTAAAGAATAATTCACATGGCATCATAATAATTCTGTTATTGTGCAAAACTAACCCATCTCAGTAGCAAGTAAGAGATGTGGCCTCCTTGGAACAGATCCACTAATTAGCGGGGTGCTGTGAGGAGCTTATCTTCCCTGGGGCTTGGAATCTATGGCCATTAAACTGGAGAGGTGATTTCTGAGCTCCCTTCGCACTGAACTCTTGAGTCTAGTGTTTCTCATTTACATTTTGGTTTTTAAATTTGTATGTCTTTCCCTAATCATTTCCTAAAGATGAGGACACACAGAGGCACCATGGCGTGCACTGTATCTTCGCTATACGCATATGGGCGGATGTGTACGTGTGAGAAACCAGACTGGAGAGCTGGAGAGGAGAGTAGAGGGATGAGAGGAAAAGGGGGAAAGAGATCTCTGAATTTGAAAATGCTCCTTGTTTTATGCCTCTCTCTTTGCCTGTTTTTTTAGTATATATATATATATATATATATATATATATATATATATATAAATCTACCTGTAGGAGATGTGAAATTTTCAAAAAATACAAATATAAGAAGTAAAAGTCTGAAACTGATGCTGATTTATTGCTGGAAAAATAAGCATTTTCTGTATTCATGTTCTTTTTGTTTCTTAAATGAAACAACCAATATGCTATGTGAATTATTATTTAATTTATATGTAATAAGAAACCCTCCTATACAATTTTTAGAAAAGCAATGTGGACGTAAAGACTGAAGTGTAACAGTGTATCTTGTGCGTTTATACTGCCTTTTGTAGGACTCATAGATTTGGTTTGTGTTAAACTTCTAAAATTTATATGACAGAGAACCTGGATGGCCTTCCAGACACTGATTTCAGGGTGACATCATTTAGTTTAGCTTGTCTGTTTGTTTTTGTTTTTGCAAAATACTATTTAGCAAAAGTAAGAGGACAACAACCAAAAAGCCCTGAACACATTGTCGCCTCTTTTCTTCCTTTAAAACTTTATTGTAATAGTTAAGTCCCTCGCTAATAACTGCCCTTCCAATAGACTGAATCCTGCCCTTAGATACTCATACAGAACTCCCGTTGGGCCCAATTCTGCTGTCCTCCTTCAGGCAAAAACTTCCTTTGAATTTAAACAGTCTCACTTAGGTACTGTCCTAATAAGCTCGGAAGACACAGGAAGCAAGGGTTTGCTTGTGTAAGCATGGCTGACTCAGGATCTTGAGGTGTTACAACAAACAATCCATAAAGAGATTTTGGCGATTACACATTATCTGTAAGACAGCGTTTCATGAATTCTTTCCATTCTTCTGAATGTGAATCCTGTTCCTGAAAGTATCTGCAAAATTCTCCAAGACGCTCTAGTTATCACACTTTAAGACTCTTGGTGTCTTTGGTACTTTTCCATCCCCAGACACCATACCTGACAGCACGACTTAAGGGACAAGAGGTGTGTTGGGCTCCCAGGTTAGTGCATGGGGTGGCTGGCTTCGAGGCAGAGCGACATGACAGAGGGGCGTAGCAGAGGAGAGCAGCTCTAGCCCAGGCACCCAGAAGCAGAGAGAAGCAAGGAGCAGGGAAGGGAGGGGCAGGCTTCAGGCTGTCAGTGCTTTGCACCTTCCTGGCCAGATTCCCAACTCCCCAACAGCTTCCTAAGCCTGTGTATCCTTAACCTGGAGGTGTCTGATGTTTGTCTGAGCAATGAAGAAAATGGCTGAGATACCTACGTACAATTCTTTATTATCTACCTATTAAATGTGACCATTTACTATTTTAGCTTTTCAAGACAGGGTTGCCCTATGCAGTTCAGGCTGGCCTTGAACTCACTTCGTAGCCCAGGCTGCCCTTGAACTTGCGTGAAGCAAGCCTCCTGTCTCAGCTTCCAGAGTGCAGGGATTACAGGCTTGTGCCACTATACCTTGCTGAGTGGTGAAAGTAGTCAGAGTAAACCAAGGAAGGCAAATTTGAAAGTCACTAAATTCATTTCAAACATTAGATTTGTTAAAAAAAATAATAATAATAGTGAACAGAATTTCAAAATGTATTGTTCTGAGTATTCATGCCTGGTCTTAAGTAAACTTAGGGGAGATAGGTAATTTTGTTCTGTATTTCCTTTCTTAGAGCTCTGCTCTACTGTGTCAGGGCTGTCTTTCCCCTCCCTGTGTTGTCCTTGGACTGTCCAAGTGTCTCAGAATAGTAGTGGCTTACTCAGGCCTGTCACTAGTTAAGCTTTCCCCTTAGCCAAGACTTTGTCTATCTTTATATGTGACACCTGAATTTAGAATAAAACTCTTCAGGATGATAGTGAAATTGTTTAAATGAGATTGCAAATGAAAATCCAGGGGTAGTGGGACCCTGTTTTTTATGCAGAAGTGTCGTTTCCAAGACCTTAAAACTAGCAAAACCTGTACAGTATGGTGTTAGCTTAGGACGGCAGGGGAGATGCTGCTGTGTTTGGAGGTCCTCAAATGCAGCAACATCTTTCTTATGTCAGACAGAACCCTTATGATATCTCATGTCCTGGAAGTGTTGCTGTATCCTCATCTTATGCTTAAAGCATACTGCAAGGAAGCATAAGCAAAAGGATTTCATTGATTCATCGAAAGTCCAGAAACAGTCTGGGCTTCAGGCCCATGTAGGTTAGAGCTGAGATTAGGTTGCCCTCTCATTTCTTACAATCTCAGCTCTGCTTTTTCCCATTTTTGGCTCCTTTATTCTTAGGCAGATATTTTTCAAAAATTTGAGCAAAGGGTCCCAAACAATTGTTTGCTCATACACGCAGCTGTGTGGTGTCTGTCAGGTAGTTTTTATCACTATGGACAGGAACTGGGATCATCTCATTGACTGGGAGAAATCAGTTGGTGACTTCTGCTGTCAGCAGGGAGAGAGAGTTTCCCTCAAACGTCTTTTAGAACAAGAAATGAAAAAAAAATCTGTTGCTAGAACGGAGAAAACGCTAAGGCCATTGGTCATCAGTGTGCACAACACAATTCACTAAGGCCTTATGGAGTGGATGGAAATTACGTGAAGTGAGGCTTATGTGCCGAGTTTCGTGTATTGTCAACTGTGTGTCTCTCTGCACTGGTGCCTTTTATAATTATCGCGTGTCCTAAGAAGCCAGCAAATACTTATTTAAGTCATCTTATTTAATCATGACACGTCTAACTGGTCATTTTCTTCCCCTTTCCAAGGTAAAATGGAGGATCGTGGAAGTTTTGTAACCAATCTGTAGCCATGTTAATATGTTATAACTTACAGCACATGTGTATTTAAAAAGATACTATGGGGGACATCCATTCGAGAACCCCCTCCAGACCCTCTCTTGGACAGGAGCTTTCTTTCCCTAAATAAATATGTTCTGCTCATTAAAAAAAAGATACTGAAGCTACATTTGTGGATGTTATACCCAGTGGAGAGTTAGGTCAATCTAGAAATATTATGTTTTTGCTGAAGTTTTTTACATGTCATTTATAGTATTTGTATAGTTAAAAAATAATTTCCATTGGAAGAAGGTTATATTTCTTATTAAAGACAACATTTCAGAAGAACTTTAGTAAATCACAAGGGACAAAGTTATACTATTAATTGCCTATTTTGAAAAAAAAAAACAAAACATGACCCTAAATTCACATGTGCCTTACATTTAGAAATATTGTATCAAACATTTGTAGTTTTTTGAAAATCATTTATTCATTCATTCATTCATTCATTCATTCATTCATTTGGAATAGGGTCTCCCTACATGGCTCAGATGTAGTGATCCTCCTGTCTTAACCTGCCCAGTGCTGGGATTGCAGGCATGCACCACTAAACCTGATTAAGGTGGCTGTTCTGGTGTGGGGCTGGCACAGCATGCAGTACCAGGGATTGAACTCAGGTCCTTATCTCTCCAGCCACTGTATCAAACATTTAAAGTGAGTGGACCAGTGAGTCACTCATATTGCCCACTAAGACCTATTTGAATGTATCAAAGCTAAATAAAAATGCCCTTACTACTGTGGAAAGGATAGGGTGATACTTAATTATGTTAAATTCATAAAATTTGACCAAGCTGTTAACCCAAATGGAAACATGTAGAAGGAAATAGGAGCTTACAATTTGAGAAAATTATTTTTTATATACATTTGTGGGTATTTTTGAGGCTATAGATTCAAATGTTTACAGTTATATAACATATGTACATGAAAAACATGCTGCATATTATAAGTATCAGTGGGCATTGATAAAAAGTCTCATTTTATAAATCCATTTCTAATACTCAGTTATTCTGTAAGTTTTTCCCTTATTTGTATAAAGCATTTGGTTTAAGCACCTGATTTTTCTTTTTTTTGTTCCTTTGGAAAATAAGTATCTGTTAGTGATTGTTTACTTCACATTCCATGTGCTTTAATTTCCATGATTATTTAGTTTCTTAACTAAATTATTTAGATTCTTTAGTGTCTTACTTACTCTTCTCTTGTTGCTGGGACAAATACTGGACACTCAAAATGAGGAAAGGAAAGGTCTGTTTAGCTCACAGTTCCTGGAGGTTTCAGTTCATATTCAGCTGGCTCCAAGAAAGAGTGGCACATGGCAGAGGACAGCCTTTCAAGGTGTCAGCTAAGAGCAAGAGCTAAGGGAAGACTAGTAGCAGCTCAAGCAGCTTACTTCTTTTCCTTCCTTACATTGAAGTGCAAATCACCTGCCCAGGGGAGTTACAATATGCACACCCACAATACTCAATTACAAATACTATAAGCTACCCCATGACTGCATGAGGCTTTGGGGGGACACCTAGAGACAAACCATAACACATATTTTTGTCCCGATCCGGGTAAGTGGCTTAATGCCTGATCCAGTTCTCCATCCAGTTTTGTCTTAGATTTTTTCATTGTGGCAAAAGAGCTGTGTGCAGTTATTCACAATTTTGGCCACAGCCTCTCCTGCAGTGTTTTCATCCTGAGGGACTCACATCAGGAAAACAACTACAGTCTCTTTCAGCAACCTGCGCTTTCCTGAAATATTGGCTTTGACAAGCCTGCAGGGGTGAGAAGTAATTTTGTGTGAGGCCTTGCACTTCATGGGTGCCTTTCTGAGTTTATTACCAGAAGGAAATGGAAAGAGAGCCATGGTCACCCTTCTCTCTGACTGCAGGATGATATGGCCGCAGTGCATAGCATTTCATTCAGCTTTGGGTGAAAGGCTATGTGAGTCCTCACCTGGAATCCACTGCCTGACACTAACCTGACTGAACGTGTCACATAATCAGGAGCCACAAAAATTAGCAACCTCATCTTTCTAAAACATCTCCTGCTCTTTCTCATCCATTGGTCTTTGATGCCAGTCTATCCTTGCAATGTGTTGGACTGTATACAGGACACAAAGTCTTTTCTTCACAATACATCAACCTCT
Organism: Myocastor coypus; assembly: GCA_004027025.1. NCBI lineage: Eukaryota > Metazoa > Chordata > Mammalia > Rodentia > Myocastoridae > Myocastor > Myocastor coypus. Next base: position 22,044 of record PVJA010018126.1, on the reverse strand, counting down.
ACGATGAGTTCCTGGAACTCTGCACAGTTGTTTGATATTCACAAAAAGTTCTTTCCAGTGGGTTTTGCCAGCCATTCTGATATTTGTAAACACCTTCATGCAAGAGAAAACAGGATAGCAAATAGGGGGAGATGATATTTAACACATATTTATATGTAAGTAAATATTTGTCCCCAAACAGCAAGGAACTCATTGTTATGGATGTCATGTTGCAGAATACTCAGCTTGAAAAATTCTCCAATATTTTTCTCAAATACTTTGAAAACATTACCTGATTAAAAGCAGGCAGAATATTTGAACTAGTCCACAAATTGAATGCCCCAGAAATCTTTTATCCATTGAACCTCATGTTCACACTTGTAATAAAGAGGCTTTTGGAGTTTGTATGCTGTAGTCTAATAGGTGACTGTTTAATGGGATTTACATTCACTCAAACAAAATTAGGCTGGTAAAAGACAAAGCGACATGCTGTAATGTAAATGGCACTGACGGCAAAATTAAATGTTTGTGGAAACAGGCAGCAGATCTATCAAGAGCTAATTAGACAGAGAGTTCAGAAGCAGGCTCAGGAGTAAATAGTATCAACAAAGAAAGAAGGAGGGCAAGAATGGCGGGGGTAAGAAAAAGACCTTTTGTACAGGAAAGAAAAAGGCACTATACAAAAGTTATTTAATTAGCATCTCAGATGGAGTTTCTCCCATGAGAAAAACATATTCTTATTTGAACCTGTTGATAATATTAAGTTGAATAAAAACTTTAATAAATTAGTGTGTAGCTAAGTGGTTCTTTGTTGTATCTGGCTTAAATAGCGCTCTCTTCCCATGGTTACTTTCCCAGCTTACTTTGTGGTATCTAGGGAAAAAAAAAAGGCTTGGAAGATTAGCTTTGCAGTCCTTCTAAAAGGAAAAGAAAAAAGTTTTGCTAAAATTTGGGGTTTGAAATTTTCAAAAAAATAAAGGACAAAAATACCAAAAGAAAATAACAACAAAGAATAACAACTTTACATTGCACTTTTAACTTTCATGTGAACAACTAGTAATTAAAAAATACTTTGTTAAATTATTCACTATAGTGTGTCACTATAATCACTTTTTTTTTTAGCTGAACCACTGTCTGAGGTATGAGCTAAAACTATGCTGAATATTTAAGAATATTTATACATTTGCCAGGGAGATAGGTCAGTAGAATAAGTACCTGCCTGGCAGGCACAAGGTTCTGAGTTCAATTTCTGCTACCACAGTAATAAACAAACAAACATTTGATATAGTTAAAGACAATTTGACATTAATCTTGTTCAAAATTATTCCCCTGGCATCAAACACACCATCCCATTGTTAACCCTTTCTGAAGCAGTTTTGTGAGCTCTCTTTTTTTTTTTTTTTTTTTAATGTCTTTATTTGCATTGTGTTGGCTGCCTCCGTGTCCTGAACTGCTTCGGGACATTTTCTTCCGGGGCCTTTTGACCATGAGGAATATTCACAAGTTGTGTGGCGCCAGATCTGGTGAATAAACTGGGTGAGGACATGCTGCGATGTTTTTCTCACCTACCTTTCTGTTGGGTGGCGGCGAACCACAGCATTCCTGATGCTTGTGATCAGGCTCATGAAGACATGTTCACTGCTTCTGGGACTGTCCCAAACAGTACGATGCTGTGAGACATTTGAAATAAGGAGCATTTGAAGGAGAAGTTTTCAAACATTTACTACGTTTTGAAATTCACTCTGTACAGGGAAAGTGATATAGGCTTTACTATAGCCAGCAAACCATTTTAATGTAAGAAAATAGGCTGCTGTATGCTACATAAAGTAGTTAAGTTTTGATTATTTGATTCTTGTCTTTTTAAACTTCAAATACTATGTTTAAACTAGCATTGCCTGAATCATTCAACATTCTTAAAAGAAGAATTTACAAATATTTTAGAGATTGAAATTGTTTTCACAGATAAGGGAGGTTGTATACTATATCTTGTTTTGCATGAAAGCAAAAAAAAATCAGATAAAGTACAAGATATTTGTATTCTATTCTGAATACTTTAATTATAATGAACCTTTATATTTGTTGAGCATTCCTAACTACTTCACTGGGATCTTGTAAGGACAAAGTGTGCTAATCTACGTGAAATCTGGGGGTACCGTACATATGTGTGACATCAAAATAGACAATATTAGTATGCTAATATGCAAGTGGGCATATGGAGTGTTCAAATGGCAAGTGTTATTCTAAGTAATTAAGCTTAATAGCTGAAGTCTGACTGATTTTTTTTTTTCCTGTGTCCCTTACTACCCAAAGAATTGTTCTGTGGGCGTGTTTTGAATTGTTTGTGGTCTAGTTAAGCCGTGAAATCCATGGTCTGAATTACTGTCAATACTTAATGCCCTGAGATGGCTGTATTCTTTAATGAAAAGATCAGTAAGATTAGTATTGTTTTGTCCCTGCCATGGAAATAGACTGAGTATGAATGCCAGTTTCTCTTGGTGGAATTCCAATCTGTCTCTGACCCAGAAATATAGGTGGTATTTGGCAGGTTGTCCACCCACTTGCGACAAAGACATCTATCTTGCTTATTTGTAAAACAGAAACTGGATTGGGTCAATTGTACAATGCATGCATTTTGGCTGTAAACATTCTAAACATGTAAGGCGGCTTCTTCTCACTTCAAGGGGTGTTGTTAAGGCTTCCTGAACTTGGCGAATTCTCAAAATCACCTGGGGGAGCCACTTTAGAATACAAATTCTCAGGCACTTTCACTGGAGATTGTGATTCAGTAGGTCTGGGGAGAAGCCAGGAAATCTCAAGTGACTCTAATGGTCAGGGACACTGGCCAAGTGGGGCAAACTAGTGGAGTGGTATAAAATGCATCCTATTCCTTTTGTCTATGACAAATATATAATGTACTTTTAATCGTTTTGAAACGTTTTTGAAATGAATTCAGGGAATAGACTCCAGGTCATTGGACTTCTCCATGCAAGCCACAGAATCAGGTAGAGTTTGTGTCCTCCTGGAATAAATTAGAGTGGTAATGTCCAAGGTGCCCACCCCATGGGATCTGAGGAGTATAAAGGAACACTGGACAAGGAAACCATTTTGAGGTGTTCACAATCTAAATTAACTTGATTCTTATTAACAGCTGGGAGACTTGTTTTCTTGTCCCAGTTTTCTTGCTGAATTACTTTGTAAATACATTAATAATCAATTTACCTTTAAGGATTCTATTTCCCTTACCTATGAAATGAAATATACATAAAAACTTATCTTTGCAGTGTCTTCCAGGTTACTTTTTTCTATGGGCAGCACTGGGCTGTGTGACAAGGTCCAGATGGTAGACTGTTCCACTGCATGGTTATTTAGTGGTCATCAGATACCGTTATGATGACCCAAGCGTTTGGCATTCTCTCAAATATTACTTCTAAATGAATCATTGTGCTGTGAAATTTTAAGCATGACATCAAAAGATTTTAAAATATATTTTTACTATTGGCATAAAATGTCCAAAATATATTGATTAAAAAACCTTTAAGTTTTATAAATCCATGTTATGGACAGTGGCCTAGAAGTTTTGGGTATGCACATGGAAGAATCAAAACTTCCAAATGAGAAGATATTGTGAAATATTAGTTACATTGAAATAAAAGGTTACGTGGATAATTTTCCATCTATGTATATTACATTGGGCAGGAATTTTTTAAAAGGAGTTTTTAGTCTGTTAAGATTTTATAATGTCAGAAAATACTTTTTACTCATAGTATACTGTTAAAATTGTACATTAATTTGTAAAATATTTCAACATTTAATTCTACAAATAAAATAATTTTGAAGGTATTTTCAGTGCTCTGAATAGAGTCAAAATCATCAGGATCTTATAAAGAAAATCAATTGTTAAATTAATGCATATAGAGAAATAATTAGAGTAGGAAGAAGAAAACTTTGAAATCTACGACAATTTTGGTAACTTTCAAAATTATTAATGTGACTTTTAGAAAAAAAACATTGAGAGGATACCAGTGCTACTTGGGGGATGGGAAGAATAATTTTAGTAAGTAGTTTCAAGAGGAATTTAATGTCAAATTTTTTCCCTATTTCAGTTTCAATTTCATTGACTCTCTCCATAAGATAATGAACATTGGGTCTAGGAAGATAGTTTGGCAGTCTAAGCCTGGCAAACCCAAGAACCTGGGTTAGATTCTTGGCACTGCATGCTATGTAGGTGAAACCAGGTGTGGTGGTGTACCCCTGTAATCCCAGCACTGGGGAGGCTGATACAGAAGAATCACCAGGAGTCCAGGATGCATAGTGAGAACCTGCACCAAACAAACAAATAAACGAATGATTTTTTTAAAAGGTAACAAATATCGAAGGCATAGAATCAAGTGTATTGAAGTCACCAGCCTGCTTCTCATCTTTCCTTTATGAGATGGCCCTACACTTTCTCACCTCCCGGGTTTCTGATGCCTACACTGAATGTTTTCAGCAGCAGCATCTTCAGGGCCCTTCTGGTGGGGACAGTGCCTGTTCTTAAGTCGTCAGGCCATCCTTAGTTTAGTGCCAGCCATGATGCTTTTGTCCTTCTCCACTGTGTTCTACCATGCTCTGCTCTTTCAACTGGTGGTTCCATTCCGTGGAATCTTTGTCAGGGCAAGTAAAGTTGTGTCACTCACATATAGATGCAAGATGCTGCTCACTTCCTGCCAAGAAAGGCATTAGAGGAAATGTAAGGCATATGTGGGAGCAATAATAATTTTTAGTTCTAAAATTTGCCTCATTGATACATAAAAAATTAAGCAATGAAATATGGATTTTTCTCTACTTGACTTGGGGAATACTACTGATGAATCATGCTATTCTTCATTAACCTCCTCGGGTATGCTAAAGATTTTTGCCTTTTTTGCTTTGCTTTGCTTTGCTCTTTTCTTTTCTTTTCTTTTCTTTTCTTTTCTTTTCTTTTCTTTTCTTTTCTTTTCTTTCCTTTCCTTTCCTTTCCTTTCCTTTCCTTTCCTTTCCTTTCCTTTCCTTTCCTTTCTTTTTCTTTTCTTTTCTTTTCTTTTCTTTTCTTTTCTTTTCTTTTCTTTTCTTTTCTTTTCTTTTCTTTTCTTTTCTTTTCTTTTCTTTTCTTCCTTCCTTCCTTCCTTCCTTCCTTCCTTCCTTCCTTCCTTCCTTCCTTCCTTCCTTTTTCTTAGAACAGGATATACAGAATCCTAGTGATTCTCCTGTTTTCAGCCTCCCAAAGTGTTGGGATTATAGGTGCACACCACCATGCCCAGTCTCAATTGCAGTCTCAGTGAGCTCCTTGGAGCAGGGCTGGCACAGCATTCTGAGATGGAACCCGGCCTCCATGCTCTGCCTAAGCAGGTACTATGGTCCACTGTAGGCTCTTAGGCTGGCCTTTTTATTCTTTTAGGTTATTTATACTGAATTAACAGTTGGCAAGGGGAAGACTAATTCCTGGATCCAAGGCACCAACAAATCAAAGAATTGATTTTCAGGCCTTGCCTTTAAAAGATGATGTTCGTTAGGGCAACAAATGAATGAATGTGTTCTACTACAAAAACTGCTCATATCTCCACCCATGTGTGTTCGAGCAAATGTTATGGGCCAGCAACTGTGAAAGCAGCTAACAGGTCACCACCTCTCATTGCTTATTCACTCTAGGCTGGCAATACATTGCTGCGAGGACCTCATTTCCCATAAGCGGCATGTTGTCCATATTATGAGTCCAATTCTCAAGTTAGTTTTGAAGAAAATTTCTTTAAGTTGTAGCTCATTTGCAGAGAGCGAATATTAAATGGTGGCTTGTTTTTTGTTTAAAATGAGTAAGCTCTATAGAAAGAATTTTTAAAAAAAATTATTTTGTATGGGGTCTATAGGGTCTCACTATACAGATCACACACCTAGTGATTCTCCTGTTTTCAGTCTACCAAGAGCTAGCATTACAGGCCTGGGCCACCATGCCCAATCTCAGTCTCAATCTCAACGTGCTCTGGAGGCAGTGCCAACACCACAGGCAGGGAATCTACTCAAATCCCCTCGCCCTGCATTTACCTAAATAAATAATTTTTATAACATTTTAGAATATAATCTTTTTAACAGATTTTAAACAAATTTATGCAAGAACTATATCCTCTTTTTTAGATCAAGGTGTTGTCCTTAATTTACTCTCTCTAGAAACTAATACCTATACATTCATGAGGCTGCAAAGCCAGTACTTCAGTGTGAACAAAAACTATGATCAATTTTCACCAACTTGTTGAAAGAAAAGTAAATTTTTCTATTGACATTTTTCTTCAAGAAAAATGATATCAGAGGTCCTTTAGTTGAAAAACCAAGAGTTAGGCAATTAATTTGGGTCCTATGAAATTAAGACAAAAGTTACAAATATTGATTGGTGAAAAAGAACAGAAATAAGATTCAATAGAATTAGTTGTAGAAGCATTAAGATAACTTATTGCTCTGATGGTAGTAATTATGAAATAAGTGTATGGAAGAATTTAATAACAGAATAAAGCTATAGAATTATGATATGTAAACTGTATCTGCATTTCACTTTCAACATTCTCCTTCCAAATATAGATCATTATCCTTTGCTTATTCTATTACTTTGAATTCTATGTAAAATTTTTAATTATGAAGTTTAATTATTAAAATAAGTAAATTTCAGTGAAGAAATGACAGGTAAGTCAGCTCCAAATGTTTTCTGATATTTTATGGATATTTTCATCATAGTGTGTAAAACTTCTAAAAGAGCAAGAGAAATTAGGTAGGAAACAAGGTACAGTATGGGCACATTCTTATTTTCCACTTTTATGGTCCATGATTATTTATAAAATATTTTTTAGCATCAGGTATGTTATAGTGTATTAAAATAAATACAAATTCATATTAAATAAGAAATATAGATCTATTACAATATGCTTAATTTGAAATCATTGCTTTTAAGTATTTTAAAATAACAATCCACAATGAACATACAAAGGAAAGCACGCAAAATTTTTATAATCTGAGCAGTATAATTATATTCTCTACCTCTTTCACAGACTCAAAATAGAACTCAGAAAATATTTTTGATGACTAAATTTTTATGTTAGAATGTTAATTGGGATTTGAAAATGACAAATTATACCTGAAACTGAGGCAAGTCTACCTTTTCTTTCAAATATGGACACCTTCATCTCATTCATTTGGATTTTAAATTTTTTTTTTTTTTTTTTTTTGTACTAGGAATCAAATTCAGGTCCTTGTACTTGCCAGGCAAGCTCTTGTGCTGCTGTGCTATAACCCTGGCCTCCTCCTTTGAGATTTTAGACAGTTTGTTTGGCTACTTTTATTGTAAAACAATAACCACTGGTGTGTATGCTTTTAATGCCTTTCATCAGTTTTAATATGTGATGACATATAAGAAATATTGTTCCATAATTCAGTTGATTTTAGATAGGCTGTACTTTTACACTGGAAAATTGCCTGTTATACCAGGCTGAAATATTAGAACTAAAATGTACAAAATGTCTCCATGCTGATTGTGGCATAAAATCTGTTAGGTCTTCTTAACCGAAGGTGGCTATTCCATGTGAAATTCTACACTGTGTTGCTGTTTTATCTCACCGAGGAAACCATAAAGCTTTCATTGTATAAAGACAGAAATTTATTCAACTACCTCCATTTTATAAAAGTACAAACTCAATTACGAGGAAAAATTATACATTACACAAAAATAAATAACTTTGTGCTTTCTAGTTGGCTCATATATGTGAAGTCAAATTTCACTTACAGTATGAGAATTTCTACAGATCACAATAAATTAACATTTTATATGATAGTTTTTATGTAAACAAAACTTCCTTTAAAAAACCCCTTGGTTAGTCTTTATATTTTTGGTTGAAACAGTTAAGGTAAGTAACTGTTTATAAAAGTTAGTCATATTTAATAGCCCTCTTAACAGCAGCTGAAAATAACTGAGATATTTTTGAGTGAGTAGCCAGAAGTGGATTATTATATTAACAAACTTCTTGGTTGAAGAAGCACTATTTTCGGATTTTAAAATTTGCTTATACTCATAATGTGATGGTTTAAAATAAAAAAAAAATGCCTTCAACACTGTATTATGAGACATAATGCTTATGTCTTTTGTTTGACAATTTTCATAACTTGTTTAGTAAACACCATTTTCATTAATTTTGCAAATACATTTTCATCACGTGTAATGTTCTAGGTATAGAGTCTGCACAACATGTTAAGGTGAATACAAAAGACAACAGATCTGAGAACAAACAAGTGTAAAGACAATATATCAGATAACTCTGTGTAATGGTAAGCCTTTCTTGATCTGGTGGCCAACGAATAGTATAAACTGATCCCTAAGGCCAGGAGGCAGCCATCCAGAGAAAGGTCTGGTAACTTATTGAGACCAAAATATTCCAGGCTACTCACACGGTCCTGGAAATGTAATGGTGAGTAAAATGAGGTGGTGCTGTCCAGAAACTCCCCCTGTGAACTGTGAATAGGCTTTTCCTTCCTTATTTGTGGGTGAAATCCTTTAGACTCTGTTGTGGTCACAAAGTCCCATTACACAGCCCAATAAACACACATTAAAACATTAAATGAATGAACTGGCATCGGTTTAAAAGTTGGCATTTACTATTACCCCTTCCCATATATATTGCTTATTAACATGATGTATGATTTTATGTTTTACCTATCAAGGATGTTTAAGGTTCAGAGTCCTGGAAAGAGTTCTCTTGATCTTTTCAAAGTGTAGTACAGTCTAGTGCCTTAAATCTCTCTGCCAAGTTATTTCTAATATCCCTCTTTCCCCTAGCTTGCTGACTGTTCTCTCACGTGATAAATAACTCTGCCTTATCAAGGTCAGTTGGAAAGGCCCCTTTTACATATCTCATAAATTTTAGCCAGGTGCCACTGATGTGAGATTAATGTAATGGCGCCGTGGCAAGCACTCAGGCTTGTCTTAATTATGCTAAGGTTGCCGGTTCACCATTTCTCTTCATCTGTCTCCTGCTTTAGGGAACACTAAACACTATGTCATTAGATTGTCTGTTCCACAACATTGGCCCTTTGCATTTACAAAGTCATCAGATGGCTTATGACATAGCTTTTCAAAGAAATTAAATTAAACAAATAGTGAAAACAAAAATTAGGGGTAAAATACTAGAGGAAAAAAAAGTCAAATTGTGATGACAAAGAAAAATTTCTTCTGTATTTCATGGAATTTTTCCCTCAATGAGTTATTTATGTAATAACAGAGCAACTTAGTTCTGATTAATCTCTGGAATGAGTCTGCATAACGTAGGATTCCTTTATTTTTTTAAATAAAGCCTCTTCATGTATTTTATTTATTGGCCAGAATTACATTCACAGAACCTCTCTTCCCATTGTGTCCCCCTTTGCGATTTCCACAGGGAAGCTATCCTCAGGCCATATGTCCTACATGGGTGTTTAATTACCCCATCCATTTTTGCATAAGGTTTCTAACTTGCTTTCCAAAGACCTGCCAGCTTAGTCTTTTGCATTGGGAATGAAAGTAGATCACAGCCCTGGCTTTTCAAGTTCATGATCATTTCTTTTGATTTGGTTCTCTATGAATACCAAGGCATCTTCAGTGAGAAAACACATTACATATGCCATCTTCTCATAATGTCTTACATTAGGTTACATTTTATATCCCTTTAGAAAAGCGAGTAAAGGTGTGCGGTCTGGTTGTATCTCCCAGGTTAGTCTCTAATTCTTGAGCTTCAGCAATCCTCTTGCCTTAGCTTCCCAAGTAGGAGCCATGACAGGTATGCCCCACTATGCAACTTAAAGAATCACATATATATTATGGCCAGCTCAGCCTGCCCTGGGGGTGGGGCTGGCACAGCATGTGGTGCCAGGGATGGAGCCACAGTCCCTGCGGTTGCCTAAGCCTGCCTAAGCAGGCACTTTAGGTGGCTAAGCTATCTCACTGGTCCCATAAATAATCCTTTTGGATGATGACAATGACATATTAACTCAAAAGTAGCAGTAAAGCACATCATAGGAATGTGCAGCCAATGGTCCATCAGACCCGTGGGTCAGTGTGCTGAGGACATTTGCTGTTTCTGTTAAGCTTTATTCATGAGTTCTCAGAGTATTGCTGAATATTTACTTTTGTAAGTGATCTGAACATCATCTATTAGATCAAACTGAAAATAACTCATGATATTTCTTAGTATTTCAGATTTACCATTTAACGAAAGAATGAAAGCTGTTGTGAAATTAGATAAGAATTATAATATCACAAAGCTAGATAATAAAAATAGTCTAACCTTTCATCTCACAATATTACAATCAAGTAAAAGCTAATAACAATAGAAAAATCTTTGCTATATTTTTGTAATGTGAATCACTTACTAATAAATCAGACTGGCAAATCTCATTTTTAACTTCTCTCTCCAAATGTAGTGAACAATGAAATGTTGTCTACATCAGGACAAAATATACATTTATATAAATATGCTAGCCATGTTAACTTGCCAAAAAAGTCAAATATAATGGCTTTTATAATAAGGGCCTCCATTTCACAATAATAAAGTAATTATTTTTGAAATGAGGCATACAAATAAAGTATAATTTTCACATATTTCCACTTAATATTTTTTTTTTATTTATTTATTTCCCTGTTTCACAACCTTTGTTTGTTTATTCACTCATTTTTATGGCTGGCTCAGCACTCCCCGAGGGCAGGGCTGGCACAGCATGTGGTGCCAGGGATCGAACTGCGGTCCTTGAAGCGGCCCAAGCTTTCCCAAGCAGGCGCTTTAGACCACTGAGCCATCCCGCTGGGCCCCTCCACTTAATATTTTTGTAAAAAAGATGAATTCTATTAATGCATTTTACTCTTAGCTTCCTAAACAAAAATATCAAATATTAGTCTGTACTTTAGTCTCTACCCATCCAATCGATTTTTATTTAATAAAGTCAAATCTTGACATTATATTAATGGTGTGATTCATAATACTCACTGACAGTTCAGTCATCAGGCCAAGCCTTTTTAGTGCCTTTCCTTCATTTTTTATTCACTTACTTTTTACTCTCATTTATACCAGAAGCTTATGCTCCATAGATACATTTACTCAAACTTGGTACTGTGGCATACGGAGCATATGACTGTAAAGTCACCTCAAGGGAAGGCTTAGGGGGCCATGTCCTGGCGCCTGGAGCACCGTGCAGGTCTTCTCACAAATCCCCAGCTGCAGGCTATGCAGATGGCCCCAGCAGTCTGTAGGAGTGTGGCATTGTGACATCCTCCTAGGCAGAGGTATAGAAAAAGGAGCTTGCTGAGCAGAAGAGTTTGTGTTTGCACGAAGGCCTGTTTGTTTTTTCGGTTACAATTTTTTAAAAATTTAAAACAATATAGAAACTGTTTTTCAGTTACATTTGATACCTTTTCCCAAAGTATCTGCCTATGTTTATTTATTTATTTATTTATTTATTTATTTATTTTTTGTCTTTTTGAGACAGGGTCTCACTATGCAGTTGAGGCTGGTCTTGAGCTCACTTTTGTAGCCCAGGCTAGTCTCGAACTCGCACCAATCCTCCTGCCTCAGCCTCCCGAGTGCTGGGATTACAGGCATGCGCCACCACGCCCGGCTATGTTTATATATTTATATATAATGATATGTGCATATTCCTAAGCAAATATTCACCAAAGTATTCTAACCTATGGTACAGTTTGTATAGCTGTCTTTCATATCTTGTTGCAATACAGTTAGATCCAGAACTATAAATATAAGAGATTTAAAGGGCAAAATAATTCTAATCTTTATTTTACTAATAAGAGAAATTATTTTATTCAGAAAACTATTATATTCATAAAAATTCACCCCTCATCAGGCTTTTTGAATATGACCTTAATTTAAGAATACTCTCTGGGAAGCTATGCTTACTTTAAAAACTTTTTTCCAGAAGAAATAAAAATATTGTTACACCACTTTTTGTTTCAGAAAAACAGACTTTGGGGTATTGTTTCACATACATCATTAATGTATTCTGTCTTGCTTAGTTTTAATTACTAATCTTTGGGACTTCTTTGTTTCATTCTGGGGCCCATGAATATTTTTCTGACTTGTGTTCCATTTCTGAAGTTCTTATTGGGCAATATATACCAAACTGATAACTTATAGTGTCTTAAAGACTGCAAGGATAAACTCATGCACCCTTGGGAGAGATACATGCAATGTAATGTTTAAGGCATGCAGGGGATTCTTACCCCATCTATCCACTCACCGTGTCTTCACTGCCTCTCTCACTGTGTGTCTCATGCTAGATACGGTGTGAAACACACATGCCAGAAACAGATAAGAGACTTTACTCAGAGATACTGTAAAATAATTATGAAATAAGGAACTTTTCAGTTGATTGAAGTGAAAGCAGAGTCTAGTTATATGTGATAATAAAGTAAATAATATGTTATGGGAGTTCTAATACAGGGAGAATGGAACAGTTTTCATCAAGAGGAGACAGAAGATTCGTAGGAAAAGGAAATCCTGAGATTGAACTAAAACATAGGTTGCATTTGACCCATAGCTGGTGTGCAGATGTGACCATAACATGCTCAAAGATTCCAAGTCATATTAGTATTTTGCATATACTCAGCACAATTGATAAGTATTTGGCTTTTGCAAAACAGGATTAGGCACTTTAGTGGTCAGAGTTATGAGCTATAGCCAATTACAGAAACATTTCCTGAATGGAAAAGCAAGTGTTATAAATAAGACTTATTAGGCAGTAGGCCACTGCTGAATTTTGTCTTATTACTGTTGATTGACATAGCCTTAGAGTTACCTTATACACAGGTAGTAGTAAATCACAGAGCATTTATCATATCAGAGGATATCATATTTCAATGAGATAAAGTCTGGGAAGGCTTGGGTTTTATACTCTAAAGTTTCTGTTTCAAGCATAGTCTCTTCAAGATGGTAATGCAGAGTTAATTAATCTCTGTTCTTCCAACAGAATTGTACTCTAAAGCTTGACCTCAGACCTCATTTCTATAATATAAAATATGGAAAAAAATTATATTTGTTAAATGTTCAGCGCTCCAGAATTTTCTCCTCTGGAGTAGGCATCTGCTATCTGAAACAGAATAATGGTTATCAACCAGTGAAACTTTCTGTGGTATTACTACTAAATCTACCTGGACAAATTCTAGTTTTAGATGTGTTCATAGCTGTGAGAGAAAAGAGAGAGCTTTTATCAGGAAAAGTCTCCTGGGAAATGACTCTCTGATTCCTACCTGTTTGTTGGAAAGAGTTAGTGAATGAAAGGTAAGAAAGTTGTGTTGAGTATGTTAAAATGTTCTTTTAGAAGGCAAGTGTGTGTGTGTGTGTGTGTGTGTGTGTGTGTGTGTGTGTGTGTGTGTGTGTGTGTAATAGGTAGTTCCATCTTTGATACTGTGAAAATGCAATATTATTGTACATCACGGGTTGAAGTTTGGCAGTTGTAACTTTAGAGGTAAAAATGAAACAACTTCTCCATCAGCTTAGGAACTGTCTGGTTCAGATTTGCTGTGCATAGTCCCTGTGCGATTGTCACTCACTACAGAAGGAACATGAAAAAGGAGCAAGAAAAAGATTGAAATGTTTCAGTGATTTTCTTACAGTCACTGAGTGTTTTCGTGTCCATTTATGAATAAAAGAATAATCAGCTCACATAGCATAAAAGCAGAAGACAAATATAAGAGTATGAATCAGTGAACATCATAATTGAGCTTAACATAATCAAATTTAGAGACTTTTCTTCTAAAAATCTTCCATGACTATGCATGAGATAGAATGTAACCTGAGTAGTATTTCATGAAATGGAGTGTAATAAACAGGGCCCAGGGACAGCTGTGGTCTGTCACTGAAAATCCCAGAAAGCTGGGATAGGGGAGTCCCAGAAAGCTAGGCTAGCACTCAAGGTGATGGACTGCAGCTTCACCTGTGGGCTCTCTGTTTGTTGCTTTCTCCCTTGCTTAGAATGCTATTGGTTGATCCCTGGATGATCCCAGTGATAGGGAAGGGATGGAAGTTAATGGAGATTGTGGTCACGTTCATGACTGAGCATGTGGACCTCCTTTGCTGAAGTGGTTATGCACGAGATCATGCTGACTACCCTAAATAAAGCTGACTTGCTTCAGGGGTTCCTTGCTCACTGAGGGCCAAATCTCAGTAAGTCCTCTGAGCCACCTTCATCAGGTCGTCTCGTCATTTCTTTCGGCACTGACACATAACATTACAACATAGAAAGAAAGTGTTCTTTGCCAGTAAAATTGGGGTCGGTGGTGTCTTTGAATGTCATCATGTTTATCTTGACATAAAAATAATACAAAATACATTTTTGTTTTAATATCTATAGCCATCCCTAAATATTTATCATGATTATGTTAAATTAGATTGAGCTCAGTGTATGTAGTCAATGGCACATATAATTGTAAGAGCAGAAAACTAGACTATTAAGTATTATAAATTCATTGATAGATGAGCATATTGCAAGCACACCTGGAGCCCAGGTGCTTTGTGAAAGGTACACACTTGTCTTAAAACATGTTTGCTGACCTACTCTTAGCTAATTTCTCACTGTTATCAACTTCTTGGGAATATAGTTCAGTATCATCAAGTCAGATCAGTAGCGAGTGCAGTTTACATTTTTATAATGGAGACCCTAGAGTAGAAGTAATGAAAGGCCACGACTATTTTGAATTGTAGAAATTTTTATGGGGAGCTCATATTTTTATTTTCTGGGCATTTTTTCTGTTTGTCATATGCATTTATGTAGAGCTCCTTTTGATTATCATGAACTCTGTATAGTCAAAAGAATATTAAAACCAAACATTTTTGTGCATATTTTAAATCATTTTATTCTGTAAAAAAGCAAAATGTTAATGTTTTGTTGAGTAAATGTTTGTACTTTTGCACAAGAAAGCTCAATAAAAATCAGATTCTTCTAGTTGCTTCTCTGATATATGATTTAAAACAAAAGTTGGTCCTTTAGAATTCTTTTGGAGTGCTAGTATTTTTTCTAACATAAATATTCAATGTAAAAGGATAAAAATGTGACAATACACATAATTGATAATGATTTACAGAAAAATAAGTTTCAACTGAGTTCTTGGTGACTTTGTGTGCTACAACATAGAACTGAGAACGTATGGCAGATACTACATGGGCAAGACCTAAAAGTTTGGCTATCTTTGCAGAGAAGTATCTTGAGGTAGGAAATGAAATGCATGTGTAAATTAATTTGGTAGTAATAATTAGTTGTTTCAATAAGACATCTCTTTTATTTGACACCCCACATATTTTGATTGAGGTGCTAATATGCAGATATTTGCACATTTATAGTGGACATTATATAGCAGTACATAGTACGTTATATGATAAAAAGTCCCAAAAGCTCAATAGAACTTTCCATGACTTTTTTTTATTGAGGTTCTCTTTGTTCTGCTACACTTTATTCCACTCCTCTTAAAATGTGTCCCTTTATTTTATTAAATTGTTTTATCAAGTTTAAAATAAGACTAAAACAATTTCTTTCTTGATGGTGCCAAGCTATTCTAGAGGTCCAGAGTCTTTGATAACGTGGTGACTGTAGCCAGTCTTTCCTGCCAGTCCACCCAGCTGATCTCAGGTTTTGTGAGTTAACGTTTGTGGTTCCCACCATGTTCTACAGCATGCTGAATAGAATCACACGGGACAGTTGAGAGAGTGTCGATACTTAAGCCCTCTCATTTAAAAAGATTTGTTTCCTGTCAGGCTTACTGTACTATTGATGTGCAAATAGTTATAAATAAAACAGACATCAGTTTTGACTTGATCATCCCCTAATATATATTAGTTCTAGTAAAAATGGCCTAAAACCATAATTAGACTGTTAATGTGCCATATTTTTATTTCTTGTTCCAGATTTAATAGTGGCAAGTGCAGACATTTTGAGGTCTAATCTTCATAAACAAGTGAGAACATTGGTTATATATTTTTTGTGGGTGAGTGGGGGCAGTGTAATTTTTTCAAGCAAATCAATTAATGATATGATATGTCACTTTTCTCTGCTAAAGTATTCAACTAAACTTAGAGATTAAAATAAGACGAAGAAACCCATAACCTATTCTTATTAAAATATGGGTTATTGAGGTTTTGTGTTTGTTTGGAACATGTGCATAAATTCTGGAATCTTTTTACTGGTGAGCTTGCTTCTGTTATTATGTATCAGCATCCAGTAATAGTCTGTAAATTTGTACATTAAGAGTGGTAAATAGGTAATTTACTTGGGGAATTATTTTCTTTCTATTGATATCCTTTTTTTCCATGTTCTGATTTCACAAACATTAGGGTTTATTGAAATGCATGTTCACAAAGCAGCTCTTCAATTTAGCTTTTCCCATTTGATTAAGGCTTGTTGAGCAAGAGGGAACTGAATTTGGTGGTGTGTAATATTTTGGCATTTATATATGCCGTGTGTGCGCAGCTGTAATTTAGAATAGTTCTGACTAGCATTTAATCATCTGTACTGAATGTTTAGGCATTCATTTATCAGCTAAATCTGGATTTGAAAGCCTCCAACTTCAGGTATATACTTGTTAGAAAACTATATATTAATGTTGGTTATTTCTGTTCAGCTTGATGAAGGAAATAAATCAAAATTAAGATTATTATGCAATAACATTTGCTTCTGTGAACAAAACTGAATGTAATCGCTCATATGTCTTTTGTTACAGTTTTGTGTTTACCTTTAAGAAAATCTTAATTTTTACTTAGATTTTTTTGGTAACAGTTTTAATTTCAAACTTATTTAAGAAATATTCTCTATATTTTAAAACTTTTTATTGGCCTGAAGAAATATTCAGAAAGTAATCCTTTACTGATAATGATGCTGTCACCAATTGTACTCCTCAGCTGAGCTATGAGGCTTTTTCTTCCTGCACTTCGTTCACCTACAGAGTCATTATCCCCAAATGGAAGCGGTGCAGTTCCATCTGGAAACAGCTTTTTTTTTTTTTTTTTTTTTTTTTTAATGAATTTAGGACAGGATCTACAGGGTCTGTAGAGTCTCACTGTGTAAATCGGACTCGTAGTGATCCTCCTGTTTTCAGCCTCCCATACTCCCTTGGGATTACAGGAGAATGTCACCATGCCCAGTCTCCATCTCTGTCTCAGTGCAACCCTGGCCTCAGGGCTGGCACAGCACACCGAGGACCAAACCCGGGCCACTGTGCTCTGCCAAAGTAGGCATTTTAGTCTGCTGAGCTATCTGGCTGGCCCTGGAACCATCCTCTTCAATAGCGGTGGTGAGATAATAGTAGTTTAGTAGGTAGCAGTTTTGAGATGTCCCTTTAAAAAAAAACAAAGAGCCCACTAAGAAAGACCACCCCAAAAAACCCAGTAAGGTTCCCTGCCTCTCTAGGCAAGGTTCTGTTTTTTAACAATGGTTCTTGTTTGATTTATGACAGAGGAAGCTTTCTTTGTAAGGAAGTTTCCCCTCAAAAGGAAAGCTCCTCTGCCCCAGAATAGAAATCTCTGATTGAAAAACTCTTTCCCTTTGGATGGTTCTATTTGTTGTGAAAAATAAAATATACTTGGGAAAAAGAAATATTCTTTAATGTCAGTATAGCAATATTCTTCCTCTTATTAGTGGTTTTCAGAATAGAGAGAAGCAAGGAATTTTATTTGTAAGTATAAAGTTAAAGGTGAAGTAACGGGGGGAAGGAGAGCCAGGACGAGAGAATGCATAGTATGGAGGCAGGGACTAAGTCACTCAGGCTATGGAGTGATTATTTTCAGAGCACAGCCGTTCTCTTAAAGGGTATTGGAGATCAAATGAAAATTTCTTGTGCAACAGAGTGCACCGTCAGGTCTGCGGGGACCGATTAGTACAGTGGCTCTCTGTGTCCTGTATGCTATCCGCCTCTTCAGTGGTCACAGTAACACATAGGACATGGAGAAGTGAAAACTATGATTCATAAAAAGATCCCACGTGACTCTCTCCTGGCTTCATACTGAAAATGTGTTCCATCATTCACTAGCTACTTTTAAACTAATTTAAGAAGACAAAGTAATTGATGGATTACATGCAGTCTTGGCTTGCAAGGCAAGCGGAGAAGGCCTTTCTTCCATCATGGAATATATTTTGCAAATGCATTCTACAACTTCCCCTCTGTCTTTTGAGTTATATTAATAAGTTTTAAGATGTATCAATTATAATTTTATGTTGAATGTGTCTCAGAGGACAATAACATCTTTAAGCAGTGAAGAGAGAAACTGAAATAAATGATTGTATTTTTAAAGAAACATTAGAGACCTCAAACCCAAGAGGATAGATTCCACTTTTCCCTTGATCTGGCTGGTGGAGCTTAGCATAGGACCTATAAATGTATTTCTTAGGAATGGATGCTTTGTTTACAGTTAAGTTAACCCTAAAATAAATCTGATAACTCACATCCTGACATGAGTTCAGGTGATTTTCCTTAGAATCTCTCTCTCTCTCTCTCTCTCTCTCTCTCTCTCTCTCTCTCTCTCTCTCTCTCTCTCTCTCTCTCTCTCTCTCTCTCTGATGGTCCCAGGGATTGAACTCAGATCCTTGAGCTTGCCAGGCAAGCGCTTATTCTACTGAGTTATCTCCCCAGCCACTTTCCTTAGAATCACTTTATTGATTACTTGATCTATTTGTTGGCCCTATTCTTTCTAGTGGGAATGTGTCTACAATTGTAAATCAACTTACCATTACTATTTGGACAAATTATGAGCTGAAAATAAGTAAACGGATTCTTAAAGTGTTGCATAAGGTAAACCCAAAGTGTATTGTAGTCTTTAAAGTGCAAAGTCAAGGTTAAAAGGACCACATCCATTCTTCTGATGGGATCCTGCACTTGGAACATCAAAAACACTTTAATCATACAGGAACCCTGGCTTGAGCTTGCATCGAACAACTCCTTGAGAAGAAAGTTCCATTTCACCCTCCAGGTTAGTTCAGGAGTCTCTGGGGCCTGAATCCCTGCCCCCATCTCTCTCCTAAGTGCAGCTAAACTGAGGCCAGTTCCTCAAGTCCTATTCTATGCTTCTGATTAAAATGGGAGAACAAGCAGAGCCTTGTTTCATTACATACATCTGTGCACTGAAATGCAAGCTCTTAAATCTGTTTAGCAAAATATATGTGACCTGTTGAACTAGTATGTTATAAACATTTTGTTTTCTGGTCCTAGGGATTGAACTTGGGGCTTTGTGGTAAACATAGTTAAGTTAAAAAAAAAATATATATATATATATATAGCTAATATTCCCAACAGACTTGTACCAGTGAATGTGTATATGCTTACTGTATAAAGCATTATTAAAATGAGATCAGTATATGTAAGATAACTTATCTTCTTCATGAACTCTTTCAGAAACTTTCAGAAAGCTTTTAAGTGATGCCTTCATGGTATGTGTTAGTCTGTTCTTCCAAGATTCTGTGAAGAGCCGGGCGTGGTGGCTCATGCCTGTAATCCCAGCACTTGGGAGGCTGAGGCGGGAGGATCGGTGAGAATTCGAAACCAGCCTGGGCTACAAAACTGAGCTCAAGGCCAGCCTGAACTGTACAGTGAGACCCTGTTTCAAAAAGACAAAAAAAAAAAAAAAAAGATTCTGTGAAGAAACTGAGGCACCAAGGACAGGGTATATTAGGTTGTGGCCTATAGATTTTGTGCTTCTCAAGGGCAGGAGCTTTGCTCTCTGGAGCTAAATATAATATGCTGTGGATGAAATGTTTAGTGATGCCCTGAAGGAGTGATAGCGCATATTTTTCTCTGTCTTCCCTGCACCACATTATTGCCAAACCATAAAGCACCATTCGTATAGGGGACAACTCCCAGGAAGAATGGGAGAAGTAGAACTCACTGAGTTCTACTTCCTGCCCTAAGTGGTGACATAGTGAAGGGGACACTGCCAAGGGCTGCAGTCCCAAGGGGAAAGCACATGGGCAGTGATCCTGTAGTCACACTTTTGCTCATGCACACAGCGATTTAGGAAGCTGGTTTCCTCTTGCATATTTCTTCTCATTGCAAGAGACTGAAGATTTGAGTGTGAAGCATTTTTAGTCACGATGCTAGGGTTTCAGAAATCACCTTAGACTGAAGCATAATGCATGAGGAGAACCACATTTTATAATGTGGGGTTCATACTTAGAAAGCCTTCTGTATAATCATGACACTTTAAATAATGACAAAGCACAGTGCTAACCCTGTTGCATTCCTTTTGATAGAACCTCTGTAAAAACCCAGGAGCCTACTAAGGCATGCAGATGCCTCCTCTGTGGCACATGTTGTGATTCTCCTTCTAGGAATATATGGTGCATGCGCTTGGGACGGTTCCACTTGGCCCGATCCCATTTTCCAGGCCAGTAAGCATAATAGCAGGGTAGAAATGAGATGTGTCTATGTGCTTTTGGTAATTATGGAATATATGTTAATGAAGAGCTTTTCCTTGGCCTTCCACCAGCCCAGTTAAATGTGGCCAAGGTTCACTTTTCCTTGGTAAAAGGGAAGCCACCAACACAGCTATCACCTCCTGCAAAAACACATTGTAATTGGATTTCATTTTGAACTACAGGAATTCAAATATACTCGAATGGATTTTCCTGAAGTCCTTTATCATTGAAGAGATTCTGAAAATGAGACCCTTTCAGTGGTGACATCGATGTCATTGTCCATGTACTTCATTTATCTCAGAATACTGGAATAAATATTTGAGATATCTCTGACAGACTTTCAACATTATTCTGGGCACTGTGAGCATAGAAAAACTTGAATAGAGTCCATAACTCCAATCTAGGATCTTAGAACTTAGTGCAATTGAGAATCTATAGCTACCTAGAAACCAATGAAAAGCAGAAGAATTACAGTAACATTTGAGAACTGACTGTTAAGATTATCAATTGCCATCATTATCCCTTAGTAAAATTTATTATTTAAATTAATATATGGAAATCCAATCTAAAAATACAGAGGGTAAGGGAATACACATGAAGAAATGAAAAAAAAAAAAAAAGGGAGTTGATTCTGGTGGCTGGGTATTTATTGATTCTGCTCCCCAAGACAGGTAACTAACATTTTACAGCTTAGAAATCTGGAAATAATATCAAGCATAAGATTCTGTTATATTTCTATAGTATTGCTCATAAAAAGGAACTTCCTAGAATTGTTAGCTTTTCCTAGGAATAATACAAAATTTGTTTTCCATTTTGAACATCTCTGTTGCTTGAACATTTAACACATTCTTATCTTTAGGGGATTGTGGAGATATTATTTGTAGAATTGCATCTTCTGAGGAAAAAAAATTCTGTTTTAAGGGAGACTCTTTTATCCCATGTTCTAAGAGGTTCTTTAGGCATCCATAGAAGTACATAGTTTACAAATTACTAGTATGCTCAACACTTGAGCATTATTGCTGGGTAGGAAGAGTGTGTTAATTTTCTGAGGCAGCTGCAATATTTCCCCCAAATTAAGTTTTATAAAGCAACAGAAATTTATCCTCTAACAACTGTACAAGTGGTAAATCCCAAACTGACATATGGAGAGGGTTCATTTCACTGGAAAACCAATTAGACAGCCCCAATCTTTCTCAGGTGTCATTGGGCCTCATGGCATCCATGGTGTGTTGAGCCTCCACTGTAATCTCTGCCTTCATCTTCACATGATCTTCCCTGTGTCTTTGTTTTCCTTTTTATGGGGACATCTCCATTGGATTTAGGAATCATTTTCATCCACTGTGGCCTTATCTTGATCCTTACCTTAATTATATCTGAAAATAATTTTGTCATTAATAATGCCCCATGAATTTGGGGGAGCAACCTCTTAACTTATAAATGGATGTATATTGAACATATACTCATTAGTGAAATAAACCAGACCTATATGTGTAAATATCATATAGTCTCCCTAATATAAGAACTTTAAAGAAGAAAACAAGAACTTAAGGGCATAACACAGCTGAATGTGTTATGGATTAAACAACGAAGTGACTGGAAGCAGACAAAGCAGAAAACATCAATAGCAAAGCCATACACTTA